>CP092885.1:55258586-55279295 GCA_030710605.1 Cordylochernes scorpioides | reverse complement strand
ATCATTTCAGTAAGGTCTGTAGAGATAATATTTGATGATATTTTTAAAAAATGCATTGCCAGCAAATTTATATGTGTAAAAATCTTAATAAATAATGTAACTGTTTGTTTTCTATAGCCGGCTCTAATACCGCGCAGGAATAGTTTCTAATTGTGAATGTAGATAGCGCGCGCTGATGTAGGAAAATATCTTTGTTTAAAAATTATTTGAGATTTATTTTACTGTTAATTGCGATACATCCCTTGTTTCTTTATACCTGTTTTAATAATCCGTCAGCAATATTTTCATTTTTTGCCATTTTCTTTTGTAGATGGCAAGAAATTAACAAAGTCAATTCCGATTCTCTCAAAAGGATAGTTAGAAAGGGAAATAGACTGAAGTGTAGTCAAGAAGGTAACTAATTTCAGTCTTTTCTACTCTGGCAACGATGGCATGCTATAACGAATTGTGAATAATCTTTCAGCATGGAAAGCCAATAGTATTTGTTCTTTATTATTTACATATAGTCCTGGTGACGCCCAAGTGATTGTGACATATGATTTTGATATTCTCTCATTATTTATTCCTTTCTCTTCTTTGGAATCATAAGCAACCATATCCTATCTTCAGGGTTAAAGTTTTTTTTATTATAGAGGCACTCATCTTATTTTTTCAAAGTACTGTGTAATTGATATTTTGCTTCTATCAAGACCTCTCTTAATATTTTCAATAAATCATTCTCTTCGTCTATTAACATATTCAAAAATATCATCTCATAATTTCCATCTGAGTTCTTTTTCCGGTAAGGGTTCGCTAGGCAAACCATCGGCATCCACATACTTTTTTTCCTGGTTTGTGTATTATTTCAAATTCCTGGATCTTTAATGCCCATCTTGCTAAACGACCAGTTGGACCCAAGATAGTGGACATTGCTGCTGCTGTGATAGAGATGTATGGAAACATCTGAGGCCCTTCATTGGACACGACAAACAACATACACACTCCTCATTGCTGCTACTGTGATAGAGATGTATGGAGACATCTGAGGCTCTTCTTTGGACACGACAACAACAACAATACAGTATACACATAAGATAAGAGAACAACTGCTGTGATAGAGATGCATGGAGATATCTGAGGCTCTTCTTTGGACACGACAACAACAACAACAACAACAACCAGTTGGATCTTTTAGATTCTTGAGCCAGCATAATGCGTGATGGTCGGTTATTATTTTGAAGTGTCTTCCATATAGGTAGGGCCTTAATTTAGACATTGACCATACAATGGCTAAGCATTCTTTTTCTGTGGTAGAATAATTCTGCTCGGGTTTGTTTAGAGTTCGACTCAAATATGAAATCACTTTCTTTCCACCATCGATATTTTGAACTAATGTTGCACCCAGGCCAATGTTAGACGCATCCGTGTGAATGTGCATTTGATGCAATTGTACCTAATACCTTTTTATTCTACATAATATCTCCAAAATTCCTTTCTTGGTAATTCAAGCAAATATATTAAGGAAAACCTTTCGTGCTATAAGCATTTGTCAGCGTGGCTGTACTTCAATGATCAAAAAAGTGTGGTCCTATTATAGAATCTTTATAATATATCAAACAATTTGGCCGCTGAATCTCTGATTCTGGTAGAGCGCCATCTGGCGAATAAAATTGTAACTAAAATCAATTTCGAATTTTTCATTATTTGCCATAAATATTTCCAATTGCATCCTGAACACAATGGTGTTTACCGCATTGCTCTAGCGCAAATATTCGCGGAGTTATTAATTTTTTTAATAGTGTGGGAATTTTGGATCACCCTGTATAAGTGAAAACTGGTATTTATTGCTAGAGATGCGTGAAAACGCGTTTTCCAACAATAATTGTCAGGAAGAAAATAATGTTGTGTGCTAAACACATGTCATTCAACTACCGCTAATAAATGGTAACCTCTCCAGAAACAATTCCACCAGAATTGGCTCAAGAAACCGTCTGATAGCTATGGAATTGGTTGGGTCCCCCCCACTCCATTGTTTATTGGTTGACAAGTTGAGATATGAGTTTATTACGTGACCAGTGGATTTCTTATTAATTCTTCTGGTTGTTTCCGGTCTTCTGATATTTAGCTGTAATGACTTAGGAACCTGTGTTTCTATTTGTACAATGTTCATATGGACGTGTTCATTAACTACTGTTAACTATTAATTATTAGCATTCTATATACAGTTACGAGCGTAATTCTTCGTCGCCTCTGTCACGGTTTGCTTTTTTTTTTTTTTGGAATGGCGCCCTCCTATTGGTCGGCTACGATCACGCCACCTTTGCCCCCCCCCCCCCCCACTCGCATTTTCGTTTTTGTAACTATTGTGTTGGAGCGGGTCGCTCCTTAAATAAATGCATATATTAGTTAATAACCAAATGGAATCCTCTCTTTCTTTTTCCCAGTAAGAGACGCCTACGGAAGCCAACAGTACATAGACAGATAAAGCACATAGGCTATAGTTATTAACTAATGTATGCATTTATTTAAGGCGCCAATTTATAATTGTAACAAATAGTATTTGAATAAAAACATTCAATCGGGTAAAACACGGGTGTTGCCCGGGTCATTCGGCTAGTTTCTCTCTATTTGTGACAAAATTATTACTTATATTAACTATATTAACTCTCTATCTTAGTTTATAACTTATATTCTATCAAGTACACACAACACAAGTGATTTATTGTAACTACATATTATTACTATTATAGACACGTATGATTCTTTTTGAAATTAAACCATTTCTAATGCCCATTAATTTTTTCCATTTCAGTAAGGGCAGTCGGTGGAAGGCTGGTTAAACCGTTTGGTTAACGACCACTACGATCCGGGTTCGATTCCCATATTGGACACTTTTTTCTGTTAAAAAAAAAAATGCTCCAATGGCCCCCCGATTCTTGCAAAAGTCTAACCCCACCAGCGAGTTCAAGTAACCAAACGGGGCTCTGGCACATTTGTAAGTTCAAATTCGAACTGCTTTCACATGTGTAGACATGTGGTGCGTTTACAGTAAAAAAAAGCAGTCGCTAGCTACCCACCATGATTATCATGGCCTGTACCACGTGTACTAGGGATAAGCAAAAAAAGTAAGGGCAGTAGAAATTGTTTATTAAAAAAAAATCATACGCGTCTATAATAGTTTCGAATTTTGATAACAGATGGCGCGCTAATGCATCATATACATATTACTACATATATTACATATTCATTACATAACTACATATAACTACTTTAAATAAAAAGGCATATATTGGATCAAAATATTATTTATTTTACCAATATTTCAGTTGGCTGAACACCAACCTTTATCAAGGTGTTATAACATATTAACATATATAACATATTATATGCGCTCCAGGGGCCTAGGTTATCCTTATTTCTTTCTTATATATGTTATAATACCTTGATAAAGGTTGGCGTTCAGCCAACTGAAATATTGGTAAAATAAATGACATTTTGATCCAATATATGCCTACTTATTTAAATATTTATTTATGGATTGCTCTATGTATTGGTAGGAAAAAAATAAATCTGTGTATATAAATGGCAGAAAGTTAGTAGAAAATAATGTAAGGTTAAAAACAACATGCAAATCATTCTCGAATTCCTTCCTCTCCGTGGTTTTTACATTGTTATGTAATAAATTCAAATTTTCTTTTAAATTCTGTTCTGTTCTGTATTTTTTATTGAACCTCTCTATACCGTTTTATTGAAATGTCATTCTTTTATTGATTATAGGCTTCCATTCACTATCCTTTTTAATTTTTTTTTTTTTGTTTCCAATTGTGAAATTCCTATCATTTTAGTAGGTGACAATTTACGACAATGTTTGCGACACAGATTTCCTGAAATAAAATGTCTTTCACAGATTGATTCTTTTTAAACTCAATATTGTTGCACAAGGCTGAGGTTTGGCAGATTCTTCAGTCTTGATTCTCTCCTCAGACGCGTCTTGCATCTTTCCAGAACGTGTCTCAACCATCCTACAAGGTTAAACCAGTCAATAATAAGACAATTATACATTTAGGTAACACCTAGAATCTCTCTTTATTTATCACATCAAAGTTTAAAGCAGGTTGGGTATTTAGTGTATCAAAATACAAATGTTTTATAGTACATAATATTTTATAGTAATAATCTGTTTTATAAAAATAAATAAATATACAGTAAACTCTCCTATAACGCGAGTTTTTACAACGCGATAAAAAAATTGCGGAAAATATATTTATACAACGCGAATTTTCGTATAAAACACGTTATAAAATAAAATACATGATATTTGTCACTAACAATTTACCTTAACAACATTCGCGTTATACAAGTTTTATTTCGTACAACGCGAATTCCTATAACGCGATTTCATACAACACGGAACACATTAATCGCGTTTTAGGAGAGTTTTATACTGTATAATTTAAATTTTAAATATATTAAAAATAATATTTTAAATAATTTTGAAAATACGCGCATTAATCATGATGCAAAAATTTGTTCTTATAGGATAACGCTTTTATTCATTAGCTGCCGAATATGACCTGGCTTCGCCCGGGTTTTGTGCAAATGGATGTTTTTCCAACCTTAATTGTTTCAACAAATGTTGATTATTAAAGTAGGATATCATGTTATTTAATATACATATAATAGTAATCTGGTCGTGTTATGATCTGAATGCGCTACTAAATCATCATCATAATAGTCTTTTGATTAAATATTATGCAAATTAGTTCGTCTTTTTTTTTAGTAAAATTTGCATATGTTCTGAATAGCGCCACACAAATAAAAGTTAATTTCTATACGTAGAGTGTACTATTTACAATGATGATAAAAATTTATTAATATTTTATTATCATATTAAATATTCCGTATCAGCATACCTCATTTAGACCTTCCTTTATCAGGGGATCATGTTATTTATATTTTTAATAGTAACCTTCGGGTGTTGATAGGAATAGGCTAATAAATTATCATCATAATCATTTTTGACTACAGATTATGCAAATTAGTTCTTTTTTTTTTAAATGTAAAATTTGCATATGTTCTGAATAGCCACAAAAACAAAAGTTAATTTCTATTTGATTTATACACGTAGAGTTTACTATTTACAATGATGATAAAAAATTATTAATATTTTATTATCATCAAAATTTCCGCATCAAAATACCTTTCTTTTAGACCTTCCTTTATCAGTATCATGTTATTTATATTTTTAATAGCAACCGTCGAGCTGTTAGGAATGATAAAAGCTGTTTTCGGAATATCAAATTAACCTTCAAGTGGATTTTTTTAACGCGTGTTTTTTTAAGACGTAAAAAAAAATACATGGGTTTCTTTTTCCAATGTAAATATTTTAAAAGTTTTTTTTTTTTATCTGGAAAATACTAAAAGCACTTCAAGTCGCTTTTCATGTTCAAATCTAATTTGAAACATATTTCTTACACTTCAAATCTTAACGCTCCATTTAATAAGAAAGTTAGGAAGAAATCTCCCACGTAGTCTTCTATTGAGGAAGGAGTTGTACAGACCGTTGTTTTCGACAATTACGACACGGGTTCGAATCCCGCATAGGACACTTTTTTTTTCAGATTTTTTTTTTTTTTACAATGGTCCCCGATTCTTAAACAAATTTTACATCACTAGTGAGTTCAAGTAATCAAAAGAACTCTGACACTTTGTAAATACGAAATTCCAACGGCTTCCTATAGGTATAGACATTTAAATGTGGGTCGGTGGAAAGGTTGTCTAAACTGTTGGTTGTCGACCGGGATCGAATCCCGCATTGGGTACTTTTTTTTCTGATTAAATAAAAAGAAATGCTTCAATGGCCCCCGATTCTTGCAAAACTCCAACCCTGACAGCGAGTGAAAGTAACCAAAAACGGGGCTTTGGCACATTTGTAAGTGCAAAGTCGAACTGCATTTCACATCGGTGACAGTAAAAGCAGTCGCCAACTTCTACCCACCATGATTATCATGGCTTATATCACGTGTACTAGGGATAAGTAAAAAAAAACATTTAAAATATCACTATTAACTTAGTGTCATCTATCACGCTATTGTGATATCAATATGAAAGTGAAAATATCAGACTTCCGGGAATAAGGTTTATTTTAAATTCATAAATCTCTAGTTGTGGTAGTGTCTTGTCCATGTAGCAGATCAGATCGGTCCATGTACCCTAATATCAATGCCGGCCAACTGAGGTGTCTTGCCCATGGATCATATCAGATCGGTCCATGTACTCTGATCACAATACCGGCCAACTGAGGTGTCTTATCCATGGATCTTATCAGATCGGTCCATGTACCCTGATCACAATACCGGCCAACTGAGGTGTCTTGTCCATGTAGCAGATCAGATCGGTCCATGTACCCTAATATCAATGCCGGCCAACTGAGGTGTCTTGTCCATGGATCATATCAGATCGGTCCATGTACTCTGATCACAATACCGGCCAACTGAGGTGTCTTATCCATGGATCTTATCAGATCGGTCCATGTACCCTGATCACAATACCGGCCAACTGAGGTGTCTTGTCCATGGAGTAGATCAGATCGGTCCATGTACCCTGATCACAATACCGGCCAACTGAGGTGTCTTGTCCATGGATCATATCAGATCGGTCCATGTACCCTGATCACAATACCGGCCAACTGAGGTGTCTTGTCCATGGATCATATCAGATCGGTCCATGTACCCTGATCACAATATCGGCCAACTGAGGTGTCTTGTCCATGGAGTAGATCAGATCGGTCCATGTACTCTGATCACAATACCGGCCAACTGAGGTGTCTTGTCCATGGATCATATCAGATCGGTCCATGTACCCTGATCACAATATCGGCCAACTGAGGTGTCTTGTCCATGGAGTAGATCAGATCGGTCCATGTACTCTGATCACAATACCGGCCAACTGAGGTGTCTTGCCCATGGATCATATCAGATCGGTCCATGTACTCTGATCACAATACCGGCCAACTGAGGTGTCTTGTCCATGGAGTAGATCAGATCGGTCCATGTACTCTGATCACAATACCGGCCAACTGAGGTGTCTTGTCCATGGAGTAGATCAGATCAGTCCATGTACTCTGATCACAATACCGGCCAACTGAGGTGTCTTGTCCATGGAGTAGATCAGATCAGTCCATGTACTCTGATCACAATACCGGCCAACTGAGGTGTCTTGTCCATGGATCATATCAGATCGGTCCATGTACCCTGATCACAATATCGGCCAACTGAGGTGTCTTGTCCATGGAGTAGATCAGATCGGTCCATGTACCCTGATCACAATACCTGCCAACTGAGGTGTCTTGTCCATGAAGCAGATCAGATCGGTCCATGTACCCTGATCACAATGCCGGCCAACTGAGGTGTCTTGTCCATGTAGCAGATCAGATAGGTCCATGTACCCTAATATCAATGCCGGCCAACTGAGGTGTCTTGTCCATGGAGTATATCAGATCGGTCCATGTACTCTGATCACAATACCGGCCAACTGAGGTGTCTTGTCCATGGATCATATCAGATCGGTCCATGTACCCTGATCACAATACCGGCCAACTGAGGTGTCTTGTCCATGGATCATATCAGATCGGTCCATGTACCCTGATCACAATACCGGCCAACTGAGATGTCTTGTCCATGTAGCAGATCAGATCGGTCCGTGTACCCTGAACACAATACCGGCCAACTGAGGTGTCTTGTCCATGGATCATATCAGATCGGTCCATGTACCCTGATCACAATACCGGCCAACTGAGGTGTCTTGTCCATGGAATAGATCAGATCGGTCCATGTACCCTGATCACAATACCGGCCAACTGAGGTGTCTTATCCATGGATCTTATCAGATCGGTCCATGTACCCTGATCACAATACCGGCCAACTGAGGTGTCTTGTCCATGGAATAGATCAGATCGGTCCATGTACCCTGATCACAATACCGGCCAACTGAGGTGTCTTGTCCATGGATCATATCAGATCGGTCCATGTACCCTGATCACAATGCCCGCCAACTGAGGTGTCTTGTTCATGGATCATATCAGATAGGTCCATGCACCCTGATCACAATACCGGTCAACTGAGGTGCCGTATGGATGTCCTCTTCTGGATTGATGTCGGCCATATATGCAATTTTTTAGTTTTCGGACATGAAAGTCTTTCTACAAGAGAAATACTCTACAATAAATCACGTCAATAGAAATAAGAGTTAAAAAAACAAATACATAGGATTTTTACAGTTATTTAAATGTAGATTTTAAATCTCTAGTTGATTATTTATCCGATGATAAATATGTGATAAAATATTTAGTATAAAGATTCCTTCCTGCTTTTATACTTTCATTTAATCAATCAAGGGTTTCGTTTCTTATATCTTTTATTTCTCAAGCGCTCGGGCTTATATGTCCTTCAACTTCAGTGTGAACTTCAGTGAAGTAGTACTTCAGGATATCCATGTTAAAGGCATGTTAGCCAGAAAGCTTGAAAAATAAAAGATAAAAAACGATTGATTACTTATTGATTAAATAAAAGTATAAAATATTTAGTGTTAAGGTAGAACTACCTTCCTGTAAAGGACAACACCTAATTGCAGAGTCAAAGTGTTCTTTAGGGAGAGGCGTCCTCTTACTGGAGAGTTACTACAGTAGAATTACCTCTTTGTAAAGTATTGGTGTTTTTGGGGGTAAAAAAGAGAAAATGTTACTTAAATATATTTTTAATATTATCTTTATGCATAGATACAACAAAAGTAAAATTTAAGAATTAGAAGAAATACAAAAAACAAGAAAGGATCAAGAAGGCACTAACCACGTTGCCAAATTGTTAATTAACATATGCTAGCTAATATTATCATCATCAACTTATATTTATTCATATATCTATATAATTTATTTACATAGAGAAAATTTCTTTGAATTAATATTCCTAACATAAAGGACAACACCTAGTTACAGAGCCAAAGTGTCCTTTAGAGAGAGGTGTCCTCTTACTGGAGAGTTACTACAGTAGAACTACCTTCCTGTAAAGGACAACACCTAATTGTAGAGTCAAAGTGTTCTTTAGGGAGAGATGTCCTCTTACTGGAGAGTTACTATAGTAGAACTACCTTCCTGTAAAGGACAACACCTAATTGTAGAGTCAAAGTGTTCTTTAGGGAGAGGTGTCCTCTTACTGGAGAGTTACTATAGTAGAACTACCTTCCTGTAAAGGACAACACCTAATTGTAGAGTCAAAGTGTCCTTTAGGGAGAGATGTCCTCTTAGTGGAGAGTTACTATAGTAGAACTACCTTCCTGTAAAGGACAACACCTAATTGCAGAGCCAAAGTGTCCTTTAGAGAGAGATATCCTCTTACTGGATAGTTACTACAGTAGAACTACCTTCCTGTAAAGGACAACACCTAATTGCAGAGCCAAAGTGTCCTTTAGAGAGAGGTGTGTCCTCTTACTGGAGAGTTACTACAGTAGAAATACCTTCCTGTAAAGGACAACACCTAATTGTAGAGTCAAAGTGTCCTTTAGGGAGAGATGTCCTCTTAGTGGAGAGTTACTATAGTAGAACTACCTTCCTGTAAAGGACAACACCTAATTGCAGAGCCAAAGTGTCCTTTAGAGAGAGGTGTGTCCTCTTACTGGAGAGTTACTACAGTAGAAATACCTTCCTGTAAAGGACAACACCTAATTGTAGAGTCAAAGTGTCCTTTAGGGAGAGATGTCCTCTTACTGGATAGTTACTACAGTAGAACTACCTTCCTGTAAAGGACAACACCTAATTGTAGAGGCAAAGTGTCCTTTAGGGAGAGATGTCCTCTTAGTGGAGAGTTACTATAGTAGAACTACCTTCCTGTAAAGGACAATACCTAATTGTAGAGTCAAAGTGTTCTTTAGGGAGAGATGTCCTCTTAGTGGAGAGTTACTATAGTAGAACTACCTTCCTGTAAAGGACAACACCTAATTGTAGAGTCAAAGTGTCCTTTAGGGAGAGATGTCCTCTTAGTGGAGAGTTACTATAGTAGAACTACCTTCCTGTAAAGGACAACACCTAATTGTAGAGTCAAAGTGTCCTTTAGGGAGAGATGTCCTCTTAGTGGAGAGTTACTATAGTAGAACTACCTTCCTGTAAAGGACAACACCTAATTGTAGAGTCAAAGTGTCCTTTAGGGAGAGATGTCCTCTTAGTGGAGAGTTACTATAGTAGAACTACCTTCCTGTAAAGAACAACACCTAATTGTAGAGTCAAAGTGTTCTTTAGGGAGAGATGTCCTCTTAGTGGAGAGTTACTATAGTAGAACTACCTTCCTGTAAAGGACAACACCTAATTGTAGAGTCAAAGTGTCCTTTAGGGAGAGATGTCCTCTTAGTGGAGAGTTACTATAGTAGAACTACCTTCCTGTAAAGGACAACACCTAATTGTAGAGTCAAAGTGTTCTTTAGGGAGAGATGTCCTCTTACTGGATAGTTACTACAGTAGAACTACCTTCCTGTAAAGGACAACACCTAATTGTAGAGTCAAAGTGTCCTTTAGGGAGAGATGTCCTCTTACTGGATAGTTACTACAGTAGAACTACCTTCCTGTAAAGGACAACACCTAATTGTAGAGTCAAAGTGTCCTTTAGAGAGAGATGTCCTCTTACTGGATAGTTACTACAGTAGAACTACCTTCCTGTAAAGGACAACACCTAATTGTAGAGTCAAAGTGTTCTTTAGAGAGAGATGTCCTCTTACTGGATAGTTACTACAGTAGAACTCCCTTCCTGTAAAGGACAACACCTAATTGTAGAGTCAAAGTGTCCTTTAGGGAGAGATGTCCTCTTACTGGATAGTTACTACAGTAGAACTACCTTCCTGTAAAGGACAACACCTAATTGTAGAGTCAAAGTGTCCTTTAGAGAGAGATGTCCTCTTACTGGATAGTTACTACAGTAGAACTACCTTCCTGTAAAGGACAACACCTAATTGTAGAGTCAAAGTGTTCTTTAGAGAGAGATGTCCTCTTACTGGATAGTTACTACAGTAGAACTCCCTTCCTGTAAAGGACAACACCTAATTGTAGAGTCAAAGTGTCCTTTAGGGAGAGATGTCCTCTTAGTGGAGAGTTACTACAGTAGAACTACCTTCCTGTAAAGGACAACACCTAATTGTAGAGTCAAAGTGTCCTTTAGAGAGAGATGTCCTCTTAGTGGATAGTTACTACAGTAGAACTACCTTCCTGTAAAGGACAACACCTAATTGTAGAGCCAAAGTGTCCTTTTGAGAGAGGTGTCCTCTTACTGAAGAGTTACTATAGTAGAACTACCTTCCTGTAAAGGACAACACCTAATTGTAGAGTCAAAGTGTTCTTTAGGGAGAGGTGTCCTCTTACTGGAGAGTTACTATAGTAGAACTACCTTCCTGTAAAGGACAACACCTAATTGTAGAGTCAAAGTGTCCTTTAGGGAGAGGTGTCCTCTTACTGGAGAGTTACTATAGTAGAACTACCTTCCTGTAAAGGACAACACCTAATTGTAGAGCCAGAGTGTCCTTTAGGGAGAGGTGTCCTCTTACTGGAGAGTTACTATAGTAGAACTATCTTCCTGTAAAGGACAACACCTAATTGTAGAGCCAAAGTGTCCTTTAGGGAGAGATGTCCTCTTAGTGGAGAGTTACTATAGTAGAACTACCTTCCTGTAAAGGACAACACCTAATTGTAGAGCCAGAGTGTCCTTTAGGGAGAGGTGTCCTCTTACTGGAGAGTTACTATAGTAGAACTACCTTCCTGTAAAGGACAACACCTAATTGTAGAGCCAGAGTGTCCTTTAGGGAGAGGTGTCCTCTTACTGGAGAGTTACTATAGTAGAACTATCTTCCTGTAAAGGACAACACCTAATTGTAGAGCCAGAGTGTCCTTTAGGGAGAGATGTCCTCTTACTGGAGAGTTACTATAGTAGAACTATCTTCCTGTAAAGGACAACACCTAATTGCAGAGCCAAAGTGTTCTTTAGGGAGAAGTTTCCTTTTACAGGAGAGTTGTTAAATAATAAAAATAGTAAATTTGAAAACGAAAACTGTCCTTTGTAGAGAGGTGATCTCTAGCGCCGGTGTCCTCTCATAGAGGTTCTACTGCATTTTTAAAATGTCAAATACAAGTATCTAATGTTTTATTCTTGTTCTTTCTTTAAATAATGGATTTTTTAAAAAGTAAAACCACTCAACGCAAATTTTCCTTCTATTTTTTTTTTTAAGAATTGTTTTTTACTCATTTTGCGTTTTTTTTTTCTTTTAGTTTTAGGGAACCAATTAATTTTTAATTAATAAATTCTATTGAGAAAATGATAATTTGAAATTGAATATTGATGAGAATTTTTTTTTTTTTTGGAAATGAGCCGAGACATTGTTTAATGTAAGCGAAGTACCAAACTCGCTGAGAACAATCTTATTAAAAGGATTTTTAAATGTTAAAGTGTGTTTACCTATTATAAGAAAATGGGAGCATTAAATCACGAAGGGTTGTTTAACACATAAAACAAACTTCTACTGTCCTTACTGTAATGATTTTCATAACAGAAATAACAGAAGAAGGGTTTTATTTGTAAAAGAAACATTCGTGATTTAATGCTTCCATTTATTCTATACTAGCCGAATGACCCGGGCAACGCCCGTGTTTTACCCGATTGAATGTTTTGATTCAAATTCTATTTGTTACAATTATAAATTGGCGCCTTAAATAAATGCATATATTAGTTAATAACTATAGCCTATGTGCTTTATCTGTCTATGTACTGTTGGCTTCCGTAGGCGTCTCATACTGGGAAAAAGAAAGAGAGGATTCCATTTAGTTATTAACTAATATATGCATTTATTTAAGGAGCGATCCGCTCCAACACAAATAGTTACAAAAACGAAAAAGCGAGTGGGGGGGGGCAAAGGTGGCGTGATCGTAGCCAACCAATAGGAGGGCTCCATTCCAAACAAAAAGCAAACGGTGACAGAGATGAAGAATGACGCTTGTAACTGTATATAGAATAGATAGCGCGTTATTGCGTTATAATTAATTTATGTTTAACTGGCCTTGTTCTTATTTTTTTTCTGAAGAACATTGCTCGATACAAATATTTATATGTAATTATACTGTTCTACAAGCTCAAAACTGTTCATTCAGGCATCCTGAAAATTCATGAAACGGGTAGTTAAGGCCAAAAGTGCGTGATAACAAGAAACAATGTGAAAAAAGTACAAATGTGATATTTTACTGGGATAATGTGCATAAATAAAAAAAAGGCATATCCTTATCTTATAACTGAAAGTTGCTGATAGTTTGTGCCATCTATTCTGGCCTTAACTACCCGCAAGTAACCAAACGGGGCTCTGGCACATTTGCAAGTGCAAAGTCGAACTGCTTTTCACATGTGTAGACATGTGGTGCACTTACAGTAAAAGCAGTCGCCTTCTACACACCATGATTATCATGGCCTGTACCACGTGTACTAGGGAATAAGCAAAAAATAATAATAATAATTTTTCAGGATGCCTGAATGACCAGTGTTTTGGTCGTTGAGGTACAGCTTGCACCACGCTGATGAGGGCCAACAGCCTGAAACGCTTTTATGGTTATCTTTTTTTGATTAATCAAGAATGGGTAATTGGCCAAAATCTGAAATAAAAATTAAAAAACAAACGAATAGTTGATATTATTTCCGACAGATGGCGTAAGCCATCATAAACTTTTAATTTTACGATTAGGAGATGTCTTAATAAATACAGATATACACATATATATATATATATATAAATAAAGAAAGAGAAATTTTCACAAAACTATTATTCTCTATCTATTTTTATTTTTTATAACAAATCAAACGAACAATATTAAAAACTTTTTTTTTGTGATTATTATTTTTTCTTATATTAAAAAGAATGTTAAAAAAAGAATAAAGAAATATATATTTTTAAAAATATATATATATATGAGATATGTTTTTAGGCTTCACTTCAATACAGATTGGCATGATGACGGGAGAGAAACCAATATTGGTATTTTTCTATAACATTAAAAAAAAAAACAGTTTTATTGTTGGTTGGCTCTAAAAAAAAGAAAAATGCTGAGATATTGTGAGATAAAATCGAATTTATCCGAGTGAGTGGATTCTACACAGATACCTGTTCAACAAAATCAAAAGAATTTTTTTTTTTATATTTGAAATATTTTTGTTAACACCAGACTTTTTTTTTTCAACTTCTTCCAATAGTTATTTTGTTGTTGTTATTATAAAGCGTTGATAGCTTTTATTATCAATTCTTTTTCTCTACTTGACGATGAAAATAAGGTGTTATTTACTTTTATTCTCCTGTTTTAATTTATTTATTTCAACATAAACAAAACGGGATAAATCCTTGCTAGGGATAATTGAGTCATAAATTATATTTATAAACGGAAACAGGTTATAAACTAATTATGTAATAAAAATAATAATAAAAAGAAATAATAATATATGTCGTAACTGTCGTAGTCGAATGGAAGGGCGCGACCGTTGTACATGTATGCGTCAAAAAAGAACTTGTTCCACACTCGTGGGCGCGCGCGCACGCGGCGGGGGCGTGGCCTTCGTCAACGCGCGCTGGCTGTCAGATTTATTTTGTACAGATTTATAGATGGATGGATTTTGTATTTACAATTTAACATAATAATTTTGGTGGAAATAAATTATACATTTTGGGTGTTATACAAATTATGACATATATATTAAGAACCTGATCCTTTCAGGCTAGAAAGATAATCATAAATATATTTATAAAATAGTTAAATCTATGATAATTCTCTCTGCTATTTACAAATTGATATAGATCTACAACAATATTTACTGCCTGTTGTCCAGTAATAAAGAAGAGTGGGCATTCCAACAGTAGGTGTCTCGAGTCCTGGGTTTCTACAGTGACAGCCTGAGTCCTCAACAGCTCCAATTGTTAACAAAAATTAGAGTTATATAGTAAATAAAGCTTCCAGGATTAAGTTTCTTGTTCAAATATTTATTTTCAAGCTTTCAGACTTGTCAGTCCTTCTACAGGATTATCACGATAATAAATTGATGATATATATACTATTTTTATATACAAATTAATTTTTACATATTTTAAATATTAATGATATTGAAAGGGGGAGAAAATATATATTATATTCTTTGTGTGTTGATAAGCAATTTTTGAAAGTCAACGTTTTTTTTTAGAGTGTCATAGAAAGAAAAATAATGTGGTTCTTCACATGTTGATAAGTAAACTGCCGATAACAAACTATTTATACGACATGTGGGCTGAAGCTTATATGTAGATATGTACAGATAATAATTCCTGGAAGGCATAAAAAAGAAGAAAAACTATTTACATATTAAAAAACAAGTTACATAAAATAATTTGAGAAATAAATACCTGACTTGAGGCGAGTAGAAGAAAAAATTTAAAAAAATCTTGGTTACTAATTTACATATTTCCCAAAATTTGGTGCCGGCCGAAGGAAAAACAACAATAGATTTATATAGTATAAATCCGCGCTATATGGCGGTCGTCTTCACAAAGTTGCTCTAGAAATTATTTTTCAAATAAGATATCAAACACACACAAAAAAAAAAACATATATATAAATAACACAAAGCAATAACGCGCCATCTATACATATAAAATGAAAGGATTTAAAAGCATGAATGTTTCTTTTATACAAAATATTATATATCTATATAGGTATATAAAAATCAATGTTTGTATGTTTGTTTGTATGTCCGGTATACAAATTCGCAGTAGTTCACTAATTCAAACCAAAATTTCCATACATAGGTAAAATATTACGGGGAAGACGATAGGCTATTTTAAAAAATATATATAAATCAATTATTAAAACTATATATTCAAATTATTCTACTTAGCTCAGCCCTCTATCAACGATTAAATTATGCTGATGCAAACAAATAAATAATGCTAATAACAAACAATTATAAAAAAAATCTTATCTAAATATATATCACTCGGGTAGATATGCACACGGGTCAATCCCGGGGCGAAGCCCGAGTCACCCGTCTAGTATAAAATATATATTAAGAGGTATACCCTGTATATAAATTCTCTCCGTTAGAGAGCAGGAAACGGCCAAATGGGATGGCTAACACAAAAGAGGAACCGAATGAAAGCCGGGATAAGCTTTCAACTTTATTCTTGTAATGAAGAAGGACACTCTCAGGTCCTCGGAAAAAGAAATCGTCCCAAAAAGAGGAAAAAACCAAATTTATTTGACCAACGACATTGTTCTTTGAACTTCTTTTCGCTGGTTTTCTGCAATTCACTCTTCAACCTAGAACAAAGGTCGGCAATCTTTTGAATCGGAAAAATAAAAAATTACAATTTACTAAATTTCGATTTTTTGAAAGATCCACAAAATATTTTTATTGAAACAATAAATTTTATGATGCACTAGCGCGCCATCTGTTATCAAAATTCGAAACTATTATAAGGGCGTAAGATTCTTTTGATATTAAACAATTTCTACTGGTGTTGTGGCTTTGTCACCGACCCGAGGCCGCTGGTTGCAGCGACGGTCAATAGATGGCGTCTGGTTTTAGACGTCTATTTTGACGGGAGAGGCAACCCTTGTCTCTTTATATATATATATATATATATATGAAAAAATAATAGAAATTAATTTTTCCATTGCAGTAAAGACAGTAGAAATTGTTTATTATCAAAAAGAATCATACGCGTTTAAAATAGTTTCGAATTTTAATAAATTGTATATTCTCGCAAAAATAAGTATCTGCGTATGTAACTAAACAACCGCAGTTTCACATCCAAAAGAGTCGCATGTGACTCGCGAGCCGCAGTTAGCAGACCCCTGATCTAGAGGAATAGTTAGCGCATAAGTCTTTCCCTAAAATGTAGCGGACATTCCAAAATCCTAACTAATCTCAAAGCACTGGTCTTATAAAACCTCAACACCACTTTATTTCCAACCACCATATATACATATATGTCATAATTTGCCTAATACCCAAGAGATATAATTTATTTTCACCATAATTAGTATATTAAAATGTAAATACAAAGACATCCATCTATAAATACACTGTACAAAATAAACCTGGGAGCCAGCGCGCGCGGGTGAATGCTACGGCACGCCGCCGCGTGCACGCGCTCACGAGTGTGGAACAAATTAATTTTCGAAACTTTCATGTACAACAGTTGCACCTTTCCATTCTACCACGACGGATACGACATATATATACAATAAATTTACACACTGACTAGATACTCCTGGTCAAATATCATATAAATATATACAGTTATATTTAAAAAAAAAAACCTAAAAGTATAGACGGAAGTCACTGCCAACCCACTTCTGTATCAAACACTGCTGAGAACACTATAGGGACCAAATATCAATAATAGAATAATATTTGTAGACGTTTGCCAAGTTTCACCCGAAAATGTTTCTTTTGAACGAAAAATTATAATTTATTTTAAGGAGATATAACGACTATTTCTATTCTTGGGATGAAGTATGGAAGGATGAATTGTGAAGGATAATGATGAACGGAAAAATAAAAGTGTCCAGGGATGAGAATCGAACCCACATCGATGCCATGTCCCCTGGACACTTTTATTTTTCCGTTCATCATTACTCTTCCCAATTCATCCTTCCATACTTCATCCCTAAGAATAGAATAGAAAGTCGTTATTTCTCCTTAAAATAAATTACAATTTTTCGTTCAAAAGAAACATTTGCGATGGAACTTGTCAAACGTCTACAATCAAAAGCCGTATTATATTGTATTATAGAATAATATTTCTTAAATCTAACTCTAAAATATTTATATTCTAGAGTACAGATAGAATGTGGCAACAAATGAATCGAATAACAACTATTGGCTGATTAAGGTCACCTGACATTGAACAGACAATCAGAACTTGAATAAAACACAGACACATTATCTATATATGCATACTTACCCTTACTATGCATGCTTGAATAGCCAATATTAGCGGTAAAATAATTATAATCAATATCTTCAGTATAATAAATAGGATCATATCATAATAGCATTCCTGCGCCAGGGATAATTTTACTCCCAGACAATAAGCGGATGAAATTTTGCTTTTGTATATAATGATATCATAAAGGTTACTATCAGGGTCTTGCAGCTTTCGGAGCCGTCTTGATCATTTCTTGAGTCACCATCGCAACGGCCTCAAAGCCAACTGCCAGATCTTGCAGCGTCGGCGAGGCACTGATTATTCCTTGAGTTATCTTTGCAACGTCAAGTATCGAAGCAATGGCCAGATCTTGCAGCGTCGGCGAGGCACTGATCATTCCTTGAGTTATCTTTGCAACGTTAAGTATCGAAGCAATGGCCAGATCTTGTAGCTTCGAGGTCGCCCTGATCATTTCTTGAGTCATCTTTGCAACGTTAAGTATCGAAGCAATGGCCAGATCCTGTAGCTTCGAAGTCGCTCTTATCATTCCTTGAGACATCTGCAACGTTAAGTATCGAAGCAATGGCCAGATCTTGTAGCTTCAAGGTTGCCCTTATCATTTCTTGAGTCCTTTTTGCAACGTTAAGTATCGAAGCAATGGCCAGATCTTGTAGCTTCAAGGTCGCCCTTATCATTTCTTGAGTCATCTTTGCAACGTTAAGTATCGAAGCAATGGCCAGATCTTGTAACTTCAAGGTCGCCCTGATCATTTCTTGAGTCATCTTTGCAACGTTAGGTATCGAAGCAATGGCCAGATCTTGTAGCTTCGAGATCGCCTTTATCATTTCTTGAGTCATCTTTGCAACGTTAAGTATCGAAGCAATGGCCAGATCGTGTAGCTTCGAGGTCGCCTTTATCATTTCTTGAATCATCTTTGCAATGTTAGGCATCGAAGCAATGGTCAGATCTTCCAGCCGCAAGCCGCTCTCTGATCATCTCTTAAGTCTTATTAAGAATATGCGTATTCACCTCGATTGGTAAAAATTACTTTTCAAAATCACACTTTTATTTATTTAGTAATCAGATCTATTGATTTTTCTTATTGAAACAAAATAACTTTTAATCCATTGTTACTTTGATCGGAAAAAATTCTAAAATAAATTCTTATCATGATAGTATATTCTTTATGTAGTATATCCACTAATGAACAAAACTTAAGGAAGTTGTATACCTTTTAGCATGTATATCGTGGTTGAGACAATAACTCTGAAAGATATTACAGTGACTTTTATTGAAGACACACGGGATAACCAAGTATGAACAAAATTGCCTCTATCTCCTAAAAAAAAAAAGACTGACGACAACAAATACTTTCCATTTCCTCAAGGTTTTTTTTTTCAATGAGTGTAAATGGTGCATGATAACCTCAACTCTCAGTTTCAACTTCAGGAGATGACTTTATCTTAATTTGACCACATTCCCCACTAAATTTAACACACTACTTTTATAATTCGTTACTACACCAATAGAGATACAATAAAATGGTCGAATATATTATTCACTTTCCTGGGAATTAATTATTCACCTACTGATCCCGTTGGGCTATATTTTATCTTTATAACAATGTAATTAAGTCCGAACCTAATATCATGGTATATTCATGATATTGTCCAGGGTAATTCTTTCTTTTTTTAAATAGCTATCACAATTGGAATATATCGAGTGAATACGTACTTATTACTACGAGCACTTCTACTCGTAGCACTTCAAATTAAAGATTCTTCGGCCATAAATCTTTTTTATTATCTCGACGTTTCGACAAAAATCTTTTGTCCTCGTCAGGAGCGAACAAAAATTAAAACATTTGGCAAATCGTCAAAAATTATTCTAAAGCTGCAAAGGCATTCTCACGCGGAATTTTTGTCGAAACGTCAAAATATGTCGAAATTTCGAAATTTATTAGTCCAGTGATGGCCCAGAAAGTATTTCAAAGTTTGTGTTTTATTGGTATTACTTATTAGCTACATTTTTAGAGGAAGACAAAAGGACAACAACCTAGAATGTCTATTGGGTTCTGATTGACTTTCGCCGATCTGCCACGCCACGCAGCGGTGGCCATCCGTACTATTTCATGGCCCCACTTGTATGTTCGCCGTGGTCTGTCATCCCAGCAGGCTGGAAGGAAGTCTCTCGGCCCCCACAAGTTGAACAATCAGGGAAGATGTCTTTTTCTTAATTTATATTAACCTGATGTGGGGGTGTCTTGTCCGATGTTTTCATATTACAGTCTACTCAGCTCTCTCCCATTTTCTTCTGAGTTCCATTTATATTCAATTGTAAGATGTTCAGGGTCCTCGTAACATATTTTCCACTGGTTCCTCGGACTGCAGGCACGTCAGCTACCTCGGACGCAGTAGCATGGATCGTCAATTCCTGATTTTGTTGCTCCATGGAAAGCCATTGCCCCGTTAGTCAGACACATTTCAGAGTTCCCTGTTAACGGTTACCGTAGCGGCTCACAACACCGTACTACAGGGCAGTCCCTTACTTGTGCTGCTTCTCTCGCCTGTCACGTAGAAAAGGACTTCTGGGCAGGTATATCAATCTGATCCTTCCCCAATAAACTTTCTCATTTTGAAAAAAGGACGACAGTGGGCTATCGATTTAACTAAATTTGCATATCAACCCTTTGTACATATATCAATTGTGTTGATTTTTTTTTATTATCTTTTCATCTAACTAACTTGCATACTAATTCTGTACATA
>CP092885.1:55120201-55246982 GCA_030710605.1 Cordylochernes scorpioides | reverse complement strand
AAATAAATTAATCAAAAATTATTCTAATGGAACAGGTTGAATTAAATGTTTTTATTCGAATTGTTGAAAGAAAATTTCAATTAACGAATTTGTTAATTAAAAGAAGAAAGGGAAACTGAAATAGGCTAATTCCCAGTGAACCTAATGACCCAAGAAATTGGATTTGTTGATGAGGTGGCTTGAATTTAACCTTTCTCTAGTTAAGTTAGGATATATATGTGTGGTGTGACACTGTACGACACTCGTATATAGCAGGTCGTTATGCAAATTGGTATTCAGAACAGAGCAAATATATGTATATATGGTGATACTATATATATAATTAAATTCAAAATCTGTATTTCTTAATATTTTACTTTTCCCTATTTTCCAAAAAAATAATTACTATTAATATATATTATATCGTTATGCAAATTACGTATTCACAACAAAGAACATATATGTATATATGGTGACACTATATATAGCATGTCGTTATGCAAATAAATATCCACAACAAAATACATATATGTATATGTGATGATACTATATATAAATAGCGCATGTCGTTATGCAAATAAATATTCACGACAAAGTACATATATGTATATATGGTGATACTATATATAGCATGTCGTTATTCAAATAAATATCCTCAACAAAATACATATATGTATATATGATGATACTATATATAGCATGTCGTTATGCGAATAAATATCCTCAACAAAATACATATATGTATATATGATGATACTATATATAGCATGTCGTTATGCAAATAAATATCCTCAACAAAATACATATATGTATATATGATGATACTATATATAGAATGTCGTTATGCAAATAAATATTAACGACAAAGCACATATATGTATATATGGTGACACTATATATAGCATGTCGTTATGCAAATAAGTATTCACAACAAAGCACATATGTATATATGGTGATACTATATATAGCATGTCGTTATTCAAATAAATATCCTCAACAAAATACATATATGTATATATGATGATACTATATATAGCATGTCGTTATGCGAATAAATATCCTCAACAAAATACATATATGTATATATGATGATACTATATATAGCATGTCGTTATGCAAATAAATATCCTCAACAAAATACATATATGTATATATGATGATACTATATATAGAATGTCGTTATGCAAATAAATATTAACGACAAAGCACATATATGTATATATGGTGACACTATATATAGCATGTCGTTATGCAAATAAGTATTCACAACAAAGCACATATGTATATATGATGATACAATATATTGCATGTCGTTATGCAAATAAATATTCACGACAAAGTACATATACGTATATATGGTGATACTATATATAAATAGCATGTCGTTATGCAAATAAATATTCACGACAAAGTACATATACGTATATATGGTGATACTATATATATAGAATGTCGTTATGCAAATAAATATTCACGACAAAGCACATATATGTATATATGGTGATACTATATATAGCATGTGATTATGCAAATAAAAACCACAACAAAATACATATATGTATATATGATAATACTATATATAGCATGTCGTTATGTGTGCAAATAAATATCCACAACAAAATACATATATGTATATATGGAGACACTATAAATATACGGTATCCTTATACAAATAAATATGAAAATTCCTCAAGTTTTGTTTATAAGTATATAGTATGAAGTGTTTAGGGAGGATATTCCTTATGTATCAAAAGATGCACCTCTCCCTTTAAAAATGTATTAAAACAATACATTATCATTGTTCACCCTAGTATAGCACATACTCTTGATTATAAAGAATGTGACGGAACACCAGTTTTGGAAAATTCAGACAAAATCCAATAGCCTGGATAAAATGGTTTCGGTTTATGGCCCTTATCAGTACGGGGGTGGATAGCTTCAATTTTCATAACATTCCACAAAAGAAGTTATAAAATCGGTCGAAATTTTCAAAAAGGTGTTTAAAGCTATTATGTATCAGGGCTTTACATATATATGTATAGATATAGATGGCGTCTGGTTTTTAGACGTCTATTTTGACGGGAGAGGCGACCCTTGGGTCTTTAGATCAATTTCCTCCCGGCAAAAAAAATTTCCATCTATATATTGGAATATAAGGTATGTATAAAATATATATATTTAAAAAGGTATTTGTGCATTAATATTGTAAAAGGCGCTCTAAACCTTATATAAATCTCAAAAAATAAATATACATTTAATATTTGCATATATACATACTTTATTTACATATATCCAAAAGAATATCTTTCCGACAGCAAATTTTCTCCTCAAATTCACCCTATCTCTCTAAATAATTGAGCATATGTAAAACGTCCTCCCCGAGTTTCATATAAAATGAATATACCCGAGCAGGGAGACATCTTTAGACATAATTTATCAAAAGTATATTTGCATATACAAAATTGTATTTTATGTATGCATCAAATATGGTGGGCGTTAAGTTGACATATATTCTTAGCTTGAGTGATGTAGAGAGATAGAATTGTTGGGGTTCTCTTTATAAGGAAGATATATCGGTGTGTGCCTGATATAATAAAATAAACATAGCTATTTATAATATGATTCACTAGCGCGCCATCTGTTATCAAAATTTGAAACTATTTTAAAGACGTAAGGTTCTTTTTGTAATTAAACAATTCCATTGCAGTAAGGGCAGTAGGAATAGTTTATTTTCAAAAAGAACCTTACGTCTTTAAAATAGTTTCGAATTTTGATAGCTATTGATAGCAATCCATAAATAAATCTTTAATTAAAAAGATATATCTTGATAAAGGTTGGCGTTCAGCCAACTGAAATATTGGTAAAATAAATGATATTTTGATCCAATATATGTCTTTTTGATTAAAATATATATATATTGGAATTTTGAGAATAAAGGAGAGTATATTTATATAGCTTTTTAAGAATTAGAAATCACTTTTATAGAGTCTCATTGTTATTTTAAATGCCAAATATCGATACATTTTAAAATTATATATTTTTTAATTTATGTATTCTTATGTGATATACACTCATATATATGGACAAAACTTAAGGAAGTGGAAATTCTTTGATGTTGCCGGTCGTCTATTTTTTTTTTTTCTGTTAGGAGACTGAGGTAATTTTGTTCACACCTGGTTATCTCGTGTTTCTTCAATAAAGTTCACTGTAATATCTTTCAGAGTTATTGTCTCAATCCCGATATACATGGTAAAAGGTATAACTTCCTTATGTTTTGTCCATTAGGGTATATTGTAATCTCGTGTGTCTTCAATAAAGGTCACTGTAATATCTTTCAGAGTTATTGTCTCAATCCCGATATACATGGTAAAAGGTATAACTTCCTTATGTTTTGTCCATTAGGGTATATTGTAATCTCGTGTGTCTTCAATAAAGGTCACTGTAATATCTTTCAGAGTTATTGTCTCAATCCCGATATACATGGTAAAAGGTACAACTTCCTTAAGTTTTGTCTATGAGTGTAATGTTCATCTTTTACATTTTTATGATATATATATCATGTTTTATTATCTCAGTAGACGTGTGTGTCTCTCGTACTGTGGCCATGATAATCATGTTGTTTAGTAGTTGAGTGACTGCTTTTACTGTAAGTACATCACATGTCTATACAGGTAGAAAACACAGTTAGACTTTTTTACTCATAAGTATGCCATAGCCCCATTTGGTTACTTGCACTCACTGGTGGGGTTGGGCTTTTGTAAGAATCAGGAGCTATTGGAGCAAATATTTCTTAAGAAAAAAAAAAAGCCCAAAGCGGGATTTAATCCCGAGTCGTGACTATCGAGATTCGGTGATTTATCCTGTGCTCCTTTACTGACCCCCGTGATATACATCATAAGAAACAAAACTGAAATTTGAAAATTCTTTTGAGTAGTCTTTTGAAAAAAAATAAATATCAATACCCTTGTAAATTATACAAATTGATAAATAAACAAACAAACAAAAAAATGATTATGAAAATTCGAAACTATTTTAGACGCGTAAGATTCTTTTTGATATTAAACAATTTCTACTGCCCTTACTGCAATGGAAAAATTAAAGGGAGGGCCTGGCTCATCAGTGGTGAACCCTCCCAGCGGTTTCGCAAATTTAATCTACCGCTGGGAGGGTTCACCGCTGATGAGCCAGGCCCTCCCTTCAATTTTTCCATTGCAGTAAGGGCAGTAGAAATTGTTTAATTTCAAAAATATTCTTACGCGTCTAAAATAGTTTCGAATTTTCATAACAGATGGCGCGCTAGTGCATCATAATAAAAAAGGATTATACCAATATAAAATGACGATTTCCTTAAATTGAATTTAATTAGAGGAGGGAAAAAAACCTTATGGGGAATTGGTAACAATTTGAATTAGAACAATGAAGAAATTGAAAATTCAAATTAAATTGAAAGGTTACATTGTGTATAATGTATCGCCTCAAGCAAAGTGGACAATTGTGCAACATTGTTTCTTGCCGTTATTGTATTGCGCTCTGTTTCAAATACATTGTTGTTTTATTTATAAAAGCAAATGGTCGATCTTTCTCACCAAAATAAACATCAAAACTAGACGCTATCTATTAACCGTCGCCGCAACTAGCGGCCTCAGGTCGGTGACAAAGCCACAACACCAGCTTTGGCAAACTGAGAAGCGTCCACCTAGAGACCATGGTTTCGGGCTAATGGCCCTCGTCAGTCCACGGCGGACTTTATTCCATGAGATCCACACGGGATCTAATGGAATCTTGACAATCTGCCAAAGAGGTGTTTAGCTGGCAAAGTGGATGGGCCATATCTATGGCTTAAATATAGATGGAAATTTTGTCACCGACCCCAGGCCGCTAGTTGCGGCGACGGTCAATAGATGGCGTCTGATTTTAGACGTCTATTTTGACGGGAGAGGCGACACTTGTGTCTTTAGATCAATTTCCTTCCGGCAAAATTTCCATCTATATGTATATATTAATTAAAAAGGCATATATTGGATCAAAATATGCCTTTTTAATTAAAGATTTATTTATGGATTGCTCTATTTTCAAATATATATATATATTTTAAAATGCCTATTTTGGATCATAAAGTTTTTAATTCCGATATTTCGTGAGGCAACTCGCCAAACTTCCCCTGGGAACAAAATCGCTTTAGAGAAGCTCGCGTATCATTTCGCGAGTATATACAACCGCTATAAAATTTAAATATCTAGAATCTACAATATGCATGCCTTTATGAATATAATAATTAATAATAATATAATATGTAAAACATTAATATATAGAGAATTAAGTAAATATATACATTTAAAATAAACGAATTGAAAATCAGCAATTTGCCATATATATACATATATACGTGTATAGTAGTGGGCTATGTGGTTTTAAATTGTAAGTATAGTTGAGGAATGTCTATTTTTCGGTTGATACTGTTTCTATCTTCTATTGAGCTTCAGCAGAAAAATAGACATTCCTCAACTATACTTACAATTTAAAACCACATAGCCCACTACTATACACGTATATATGTATATATATGGCAAATTGCTGATTTTCAATTCGTTTATTTTAAATGTATATATTTACTTAATTCTCTATATATTAATGTTTTACATATTATATTATTATTAATAATTATATTCATAGAGGCATGCATATTGTAGATTCTAGATATTTAAATTTTATAGCGGTTGTATATACTCGCGAAATGATACGCGAGCTTCTCTAAAGCGATTTTGTTCCCAGAGGAAGTTTGGCGAGTTGCCTCACGAAATATCGTAAATAAAAACTTTATGATCCAAAATAGGCATTTTTAAATATTGTAATATATGGATTGCTCTATTTTCAAGCATATATATATATATATATATTTGAAAAATAATATACACTCAAAGGAAAAAATTAAGAAAGTGAAAGGTCTTTTAGGTCACCGTCGTCTTCCTTTTATGAAGACAGAGACAATTCTATTCACACTTGGTTATCTTGTTTATCTTCAATAAAGGTCACTGTAATATCTTTCAGAGTTATTGTCTAAATCCCTATATACATGCTAAAAAGTAGAACTTCCTTAAAATTTGTCTATGAGTGTAATTATACACATATCCCCCCAAATTAAAAATTTTAAATACATTCTAAATGTTCAATTAAGAATCCATTACTATACAAAACAAAATATCTTTTTAATATCCCAATTATGTGGTTCTTCTTAAATACAGCATATATTTATAATCAGATGATTAGACCATACAGCCACTAACTATTAACCAACGTATGGTAATAGTTAAAAGAGATTATGATTATCATAGATATTTATCTTACTAATCGTTAGTTACATCTCCCCAAAACCTAATTAGGCCAACTATTTTAATTGTAATTTCACCCATTAAGAGAAATATTTGGGGAAATAATCACAGTGGATAATTGCTATTGGTTCTCTGTGTTTGGTGAATAAGAGAAACCGCCAATAAATGATCACAGCTATAATGGTTAAGTTAACGATATCATGATTATCATAATTATGTTTTCATTGTTTCCTTTTTGCATAATACACCTTAATATATAGTGTAGTAACTAAAATAAAAATATATTTTTTTATCTAAAACTTTACGATTAAAAGAGAATAATTTAAATGTTATTAACAATATGCTAATTATGAAAATTCGAAACTTTATTGAAGACAAACGAGATAACCAAATGTGAACAAAATTTGCTCTGTCTCCATATAAAAAGCAGACGACCGGTGATATCATATACTTTCCACTTCCTTAAGTTTTGTCCATGAGTATATATTAAATAAAGACTTATATTGGATCGTTTTATGGCAATTTTTCAGGGAAGAAAGAAAAGACTTCTGGAAAGAAAATGGCCGGAACTGTCTACTTTGTATGGATCTCATGGATGATAATTTGGTTCACTATTTCTTCCAATGCCCTCTCTTAACAGAAAAACGTACTGAAATTTTCCCAAGCCCTACCTCTGGTCAATTTAGATACCATCGCATATGTCAACTTCTCTCTTCAGCTCTGAATGATGAATTACTGATTGTTAGATACTTTAAGTTTTGCACAGAAGCTGGGCGCATGAGAAAGAATGCAGGGCAAAGGATACTGGAGGATGAACTATCTGTAAATAGGTAACTGAATGTGAGACAAACCTGATTTTGTTGTAAATGTTTCCTCTTCCCTCTCCTCTTGTTGACGTGTAAATACGGCGAATCCTGTATGGGGCGGAATGCCCTAAATAAAGGCTTTTGTTGTTGTTGTTGTTGACTTATATTGGATCAAAATTGCTTAATAGAAACGTTCAATAAGGCATTTCGCTCATCTTCTGGAATTCAAACCATGTATAAACAAATAATTTATTTCATCAAGAAATATTAAAAATAAAGAAGGCATCTCCTGACCACGAGCACATGTTTATTTTAGATGGCAGATATGCATTAAGATGGTCAGGAGATGCCTTCTTTTTTTTTAAATATCAACACCTGACCCACTTATCTTTTATTATTTTTTTCTATTGTTTTTTCATTTATATAATTGTAAATATAAAATAGTCGTTATTGTTAATATTCAAAATATCCATACCCTTATTTTACTAATTTTATTTTGTCCATAATATAAATTTATATATCAATTTTTTTTCCTCCCCATTGAATATAAGCAAAAATATTTTTAAACTTAATTCTATTGACGTTATGTGGCGCTGAGTTTGTTTTTGATACACTTTAAAATTATGAAAAAGGCATCTCCTAATTGTGCAACTAAAATTTGCTGATGGCTTGCGCCATCTATCGGAATAAATATCAACTATTCTCGTTGATTTCTAATTATTCCAGAATTGGCCAATTTACCCATTCTTGATTAATCAAGGAACGCTAACCACGGACGCGTTTCGGGCTGTTGGCCCTCAAACTTTCAGTTGCACGATAAGGAGATGCCTTTTTGATAATTTATAAACCTTATCCCAGTACAATATCACATTTGTACTATTTTTTCACACTTTAAAATGTTATAATACCTTGATAAAAGTTGGCATTCAGCCAACTGAAATATTGGTAAAATAAATGATATTTTGATCCAATATATGCCTTTTTAATTGAAGAGATATATATAAATAACTTTCTATTCATGATAAAATTGTGAAAAAGTATTAAAATTACAAATATATTCTCACAATGAGTATCTTTTTTATGATGTTGAAGAGCGATTAACGCTTGAAAGCTAGCGTTTTTTAAATAAAAAAGATACTTGTGAGAATATATTTGTAATTTTAATATATAAATAAGTTAAAACAAAGCATCTAGGGCTGCGTATCTTTTATTTCATAATTATAACACAAGCTTTCGGGCTTATACGCCCTTCTACAGGAGTCAATAAACGACATGTTTTAACTTATTTATGAATTTAACAGAGTTTTTTCTATTGATCTTAAGAAATATATGTAGCGCCATATTTGTATCAATAATTGAAGAATGGCTGAAAGAGAAGTGGAGAACACATCAAGTGTGGAATTCTCTCTCTTGAGTGTCTGGAACCAAAAGTCGATCGAGACGTGATTCTAACAGAGTAACGAAGGATTTGTGTCCTTTCTCCTTTATTTAACTAATTAGTTAATTAATTAGTTGTTTTTGCGCCGCACACTAATCCTTTTTAATTGAACGCTTATTTACTGTTCTCGGTGAGCTGGAAATGAGAGAATTGAAGACTTTTGTTGAATAGATAAAATTGTATTTTGTAAAAATATGAAATAATAACACCAGACCTCTCTTTCTATCCTCAGTGTTTTAGAGACCATTGTAGATATCAAAAACTGAGTGGAATTTTCAGTAATCATAACCATCGGTTTTTCTTTATTGAGTAGTTTTAAATTATAATTTCTTATACTTTTATGGGTGTTTGTATCTTCTTCACATTTATCATCTGGAAATAAGTTGTTTAATAATTCCTTACCCTTCTGCAAACATTCCATGTCAGTATTACCTTCCAAAATTTGCATATTTCTTATCCGATTAGATCCACCTTTGATGTTTTTATACACCTTATATAAGTTTCCATAAGGGTTGTTCGATTTGTTTTCCTCCAGAAAAATTCTCCAGGATGCTTTCCTAGCTTTTTTCTATTTCCCGTAAATACTTATTTCGTATGCTTTTATAGTATTGTTTAATAACTGAGTGAAATGTGTATTTTATTATATTTAATGAATATTTTCTCTTTATATAGAAAAATATTTTATGATCCCAAATCTTTTTGCATATTTTCAAATTATGTTGCACAAATTTTACCTAAAACATTGTCGTATATAAGATTATATATGAATAAAACAAAGCATCAAGGGCTGCGTTTCTTTATTAAAACAAATATATTCGAGCTTTCGGGCACATACGCCCTTCTACAGGAATTAATAAACAATAATCCAACTAGTTTGAAATAATATTTATATTTAAATTTAACGTGCATATCCACGATACACGTGCATTTCAATTTGCAAGGTATCCCATCAGACATGTGATATCTTATACTGTGAATGAATTATTTTTATCTTATTTTATTTAAGTCTATTGAATTATATGCATCTGGTAAATCAATTCTGCGATTTATACTGTTATATTGTTTGGACACTATTGCTTCAATTATTAATCTTTGAAATTTATTATTAATATTGTTATAATGTACTTTAGGTTCATTTAAGTTAAATGTGTGTCCTGTTGAATTGGAGTGCTGTACTATTAATGATAATGGGTCATTTCTGTTTATGTTTCTTCTGTGTTCAATGATTCTATTATGCAATTTTCTTCCCGTTTCTCCTACATATTTGGCATTACAATTATTACATTCTATAGAATAAATTACCTCTTTTCTGCTTGATATATATTCAGTTTGCCTGTTTTTTGTAATCGGGTTTCTTAAGATATCTGATAAGTTGGGAGAGTTGCTATAAAAGGTTTTTATTCCATATTTATCTAGTGTTCTAGAAATGTGGATGGATTTCGGGGAATATGGGATGTAACAATTCTGCCTATATATTTTAGTTTTTTGTGCTGACATGTTAGATGTGACCTGTGCCTGATAGAAATGTTTTAAAATAAATGTTTTGGGATAACCAGCTGATGTCAAATTATTGATAACGGTTTGCGTTTCTTGCGTTTTGTATTGATTTAAAGAACAATGAGTATAAATTATTTTAGTTAATGTTTTTACTGTGTTAATTTTATGACTAATGGGGCAGAATGAATAAAATTTTATATAATTGGGGGTGAATGAAGGTTTGTAGTAAACTGTTGTTTGCAATCTATTGTCTATTTTAATTATTTTAATATCTAAAAATGGCAATGTGCAATTATCTTCTTTTTCTATAGTGAAACGTAAGCTATTGTTATAATTGTTGAGTGAGGCTAAGATGTTGGGAATCTGTTTTTCTGTACAAATGCAAAATATATCATCTATATATCGTCTGTATAATATGATGTCTGCTGGATATGATGATGTTATCCAATTGTCTATTTCTCTCATAACTATTTCGGCTAATGGAGTTGATAATGGGCTTCCCATAGGGGAACCCTTGATTTGTTTATATTGTTTTTGGTCAAAAGTTAATATGTTAACTTTAAGACATAATGTAATTAAATCTATTATTTTATCTATTGTTTTAGAGTCTATCATATTGTTATTTAAAAAGGTTTTAGTAGTTTCAATTATTAAGTTATGGGGGAGACTGGGATATAAGGCCTCTACGTCGAATGATACTAAAATATGATCTCTCTGATAATTGTAATTGGCTATTTGAGTAATGAATGTTGGAATATTTGCTATTGACATTGGAAATACGTTATTCTTAATTAATGATTGTAAAAATATTGTAACATACTTGGCTATTGGTGCTAGTGGTGAGCTGTGATAGGCTACTATTGGTCTTGTCAATAGCAAATATTCCAACATTCATTACTCAAATAGCCAATTACAATTATCAGAGAGATCATATTTTAGTATCATTCGACGTAGAGGCCTTATATCCCAGTCTCCCCCATAACTTAATAATTGAAACTACTAAAACCTTTTTAAATAACAATATGATAGACTCTAAAACAATAGATAAAATAATAGATTTAATTACATTATGTCTTAAAGTTAACATATTCACTTTTGACCAAAAACAATATAAACAAATCAAGGGTTCCCCTATGGGAAGCCCATTATCAACTCCATTAGCCGAAATAGTTATGAGAGAAATAGACAATTGGATAACATCATCATATCCAGCAGACATCATATTATACAGACGATATATAGATGATATATTTTGCATTTGTACAGAAAAACAGATTCCCAACATCTTAGCCTCACTCAACAATTATAACAATAGCTTACGTTTCACTATAGAAAAAGAAGATAATTGCACATTGCCATTTTTAGATATTAAAATAATTAAAATAGACAATAGATTGCAAACAACAGTTTACTACAAACCTTCATTCACCCCCAATTATATAAAATTTTATTCATTCTGCCCCATTAGTCATAAAATTAACACAGTAAAAACATTAACTAAAATAATTTATACTCATTGTTCTTTAAATCAATACAAAACGCAAGAAACGCAAACCGTTATCAATAATTTGACATCAGCTGGTTATCCCAAAACATTTATTTTAAAACATTTCTATCAGGCACAGGTCACATCTAACATGTCAGCACAAAAAACTAAAATATATAGGCAGAATTGTTACATCCCATATTCCCCGAAATCCATCCACATTTCTAGAACACTAGATAAATATGGAATAAAAACCTTTTATAGCAACTCTCCCAACTTATCAGATGTCTTAAGAAACCCGATTACAAAAAACAGGCAAACTGAATATATATCAAGCAGAAAAGAGGTAATTTATTCTATAGAATGTAATAATTGTAATGCCAAATATGTAGGAGAAACGGGAAGAAAATTGCATAATAGAATCATTGAACACAGAAGAAACATAAACAGAAATGACCCATTATCATTAATAGTACAGCACTCCAATTCAACAGGACACACATTTAACTTAAATGAACCTAAAGTACATTATAACAATATTAATAATAAATTTCAAAGATTAATAATTGAAGCAATAGTGTCCAAACAATATAACAGTATAAATCGCAGAATTGATTTACCAGAAGCATATAATTCAATAGACTTAAATAAAATAAGATAAAAATAATTCATTCACAGTATAAGATATCACATGTCTGATGGGATACCTTGCAAATTGAAATGCACGTGTATCGTGGATATGCACGTTAAATTTAAATATAAATATTATTTCAAACTAGTAGGATTATTGTTTATTAATTCCTGTAGAAGGGCGTATGTGCCCGAAAGCTCGAATATTTTTGTTTTAATAAAGAAACGCAGCCCTTGATGCTTTGTTTTATTCATATATAAATCTTACAGGGCTTTTTCAATTGATATAAGATTATCTTTGAGCCAGCGTTCTTTGTAATTTCCATGATACGTCTTCTTCTTTCTTATCTCCACTCATTCATATTAGGGTATCAAGCTTGTAAAGTTTTAGATCATGTCTGGGTGAAGTAATATGCGTCTGCCTTTGTCATTAAGACTGGGAGCACTACTCAGTGGCAGGCCACTGACTTAGCTCCAGAAGAAATGGCCGCCTCTGACATGAAGAACAGACGCCATGTGCAGCTGCTACTAACATGGAGTACAAATGCTGCTGATCCTGTATCCCTGGATTAGGAGCCCTTACAGGGTACTATCAGCCGGGCCAGCTGAGCCCAGGGTTTTTTAGTGAGCTTATTACTGCTCCCCCTCCTCCTTTTTCATCCGGGCTTGGGACCGGCAAAGACGGAGTTCCATGAGACGTAGCACAGTAAAGGTTAGAAAACTCGTGAAACTGTCTGGCATTAAAATACACTTCAGAGTTATTGTCTGAATCCCGATATACATGCTAAAAGGTACAACTTTGGCAAACTGAGAAGAGTTTATCTGAAACCATGGTTTCGGGCTAATGGCCGTCGTCAGTGTTATCTTTTTACACCATTATCCTACCGGCTAAGTTTCTATCGAATTTGCATAGATATATGAGAAATATACTCATAGACAAAACTTAAGGAAGTTGTACCTTTCAGCATGTATATCGGGATTCAGACAATAACTCTGAAAGATATTACAGTGACCTTTATTGAAGACACACGAGATAACCAAAATGCACTCATGAACAAAACTTAAGGAAGTTGTACCTTATAGCATGTATATCGGGATTAAGACAATAACTCTGAAAGATATTACATTGACCTTTATTGAAGACACACGAGATAACCAAAATACACTAATGGACAAAACTTAAGGAAGTAATACCTTCAAGCCATGTATATCGGGATTCAGACAATAACTCTGAAAGATATTACAGTGATCTTTATTGAAGACACACGAGATAACCAAAATACACTTATAGACAAAACTTAAGGAAGTAATACCTTCAAGCCATGTATATCGGGATTCAGACAATAACTCTGAAAGATATTACAGTGATCTTTATTGAAGACACACGAGATAACCAAAATACACTCATAGACAAAACTTAAGGAAGTAATACCTTCAAGCATATATTTCGGGATTCAGACAATAACTCTGTGAAAGATATCACAATGAACTTTATTGAAGAAACACGAGATAAGCAAGTGTGAACAAATTTTCCTCTGTCGTCTCCTTAAAGAAAAAAAGACTACTGGCGATATCAAAGATTTTAAACTTCCTCAAGTTTTATCCATGAGTGTATATATATGTAAATATGTATATTGAACAGAAAAAAAGAAGCTGGTGTTGTGGCTTTGTCACCGACCCGGGGCCGCTAGTTGCAGCGACGGTCAATAGATGGCGTCTGGTTTTAGACGTCTATTTTGACGGGAGAGGCGGCCCTTGTCTCTTTGTATCAATTTCCTCCCGGCAAAATTTCCATCTAGAAAAAAAGAAGGTTTTTAGAGAAATTTCATATATAGAGATCTCCAAAGATTTTTAGAATTGTTTTCAATCTATCTTACACTAATTTATATGATAAAATATGAGGAGAATATAAATTACCCCATAATATATTCGCATTTCTATGATATTATATGAAATTGCTTCATCAAATATGATCGATCCATATTTTATACATCACAGATATTAAAGAATAAAAAATAAAGCATAATTTCTCCTCCTATTGGTATATTTCATAAGAAAACTGCGCCGTTTATTTGAAAGTCAATACCGGATAATATATTTGTACCTCCTCGTATATAAATATTTCGTTTTTTCTTCTTTAAATTCCTTTCAGCCAATGTGTGTTTCCTCTAGTCCTTATATAAAATTGAAACACTCGGAGATCTTATCAATTAGAATTTAATATTTGTAGAGAAACATATATATATAATAGATAAATTCTATGAGGAGAATATAAGTCAAATATACTCATGGACAAACCTTAAGGAAGGGGAAAGTTTTTGATATCGCTGGTAGTCTATTTTTTTTTTTTAAGGAGACAGAGGAAATTTTGTTCACACTTGGTTATCTCGTGTGTCTTCAATGAATATTATAAGGATAGGAATAGTCGTTATTTTTCCTTTAAATAATTAAAATAACGATTTTTATTTCTATGTGTGTTGTTGTTATCGTGTCCAAAGAAGAGTCTCAGATGTCTCCATGCATCTCCATCATAGCAGCAGCAATATCCACTATCTTGGATGTGTAAAGCTGCTGCTCTAGGTCTAAGTCAATTTTCTGCAAGGCTGCGACCATTGCTGGGTATGAGAATATGTGGGTAGGTGTTATTTCCACACCAGGACAGTTGTTACATGTCCTATAGATTCTTGTTCCATCTGGATGTATTGTCATTCCTTTATAGTGTTTTGTTCTAAATCTTGTTATAGTTTTTGTCAGTTTTTTCTCAGAGTTTATTTCACATATTTGATCTTTTCTTATTTTCTATTTTCTATGTGTGTGTGTTAAAAGAAACATTTGCGGTAAAACTTGTTAAACGTCGTTTAATAAAGACTAGACGAATGGCCCGGGCAACGCCCGGGTTTTACCCGAGTGCGAATATATTTTAAAAACGTTGTCTTGGGTGGTCGCTATAGACAGGGTGGTCTGTATAGACAGGTGGATGTATCACACAGCTGATAATAGGGTTGCCTAGGGTGACCGCTATGACAGGGTGGTCTGTATAGACAGGTGGATGTATCACTCAGCTGATAACAGGGTTGCCTAGGGTGACCGCTATGACAGGGTGGTCTGTATAGACAGGTGGATGTATCACTCAGCTGATAACAGGGTTGCCTAGGGTGACCGCTATGACAGGGTGGTCTGTATAGACAGATGGATGTATCACACAGCTGATAACAGGGTTGCCTAGGGTGACCGCTATGACAGGGTGGTCTGTATAGACAGGTGGATGTATCACACAGCTGATAACAGGGTTGCCTAGGGTGACCGCTATGACAGGGTGGTCTGTATAGACAGGTGGATGTATCACACAGCTGATAACAGGGTTGCCTAGGGTGACCGCTATATACATATATATCTATACATATATATCTATATAAAAAGAAACATTTGCGATAAAACTTGTTAAACGTCGTTTAATAAAGATATATGTATAAAATATCTTTCAGAGTTATTGTTTGAATCCCGATATACATGCTGCACATTCCTGAATTAGCCAAATACCCTGGAAAACTCTGGGGTAGTTATAAATCAACGATATTTAATATTTATATCGACAGATGGCGCAGTTTTACGATCAGGAGTAGCTTTTTTTCTTAATTTATTCACCTGATACCTGTACAATTTCACCTTTGTACTATTTTTTCCACAGATCATAATGTTTGTTTACTCTTGTTGCCTAAACATGTCTTTATATTTTGTTGTATTTCAATTTGATTACACACACACAGCGCTTAACGTTAATTATTCTTTTTAATTAACTACAACAAGGTGAAAGGAAAATAGATGAAATGGTAATCATGGAGAAAGAAAATATAAGTCAGCGCGGCTATACGTCGATGCAGGATACAAAAACAGAAAGTGAAAGTACGAGTGTGACGTCAGCTCCGGTGTTGCCGAAGTTAACCGCCCGCCGTCACGATCCAGCATATTTGTTATCTGGACCTCTAAGGTAACAGTCTTCTTCAACAATAATATTGGAAAGATATCTCAAAATATATAGTGTTAAACATAATAATCTAAAAATAAACCTTAAAAAAACACCCTATGTTGTCAAAAATATAAAAGAATAAATCATTTACTTCTTTTGGCATTCCTCTTGTAAAGGGTGAAGTTAATATATGTCTCTAAATAAACACACATATTGCCAGAAATTATTACAAATTGTAATGATAGATGGCAATTGAATTTATAATTATAATTTGACATCAGAATTTAAAACGCTTATGGAGGTATGTATCTTTATTTTTGATCTTCTCAAGCTTTCGGGCTTGTCTGCCCTTCTACAGGAGAAACAATATATAACGAAAATATAACGCCGCCTGATACTAAAACTATTATGTTATAGTATCATGTTTTAGCATCAGGCGGCGTTATATTTTCGTTATATATTGTTTCTCCTGTAGAAGGGCAGCCAAGTCCGAAAGCTTGAGAAGATCAAAAATAAAGATACATACCTCCATAAGCGTTTTAAATTCTGATGTCAGATATCCAAAGGAGATTTAAATCGATTCATAATTATGATTTGTTAATAATAGCTTTGATATGAAAACATATCTGCGGAAGAGCATTGCTCGATGTATTCTCTTGTAGTTATATGAATGTATCTCTTCAGATCTATAAGCTTATGTCCATAGGTTTACTAAACACCCACCCCTAAACTGCCTTCCATAGTAAATTCACACACACACAAGGTTGTTATTGTTGCTTATTCCTCAAGTCGTTCAAACAATCTTTATTAGGTTCCATTGTCTCAGCATTTCTATTATAGTCCTGGACCACACACAAAGTAAATAAGAAAACCAATCCAATACAATAGTTGAGTGGTCTGAAGATTAATTTAGCGAAGCCACTAAGAGGGTTCACCCTATCTTGAAGAATTCCTTGAGGACCTCTTGGCTGAACACAGGCCTATTCTTGTTGAATTCCTCAACACAGTCATCGAGTATGCTGGGGACATGGATTCCATAATCCGCAACGGACTGTCCGAACTGAAGGCGGCTTTAAGCTCCAGATAGGATCCAGACGTACCTTCGGTTAAGGCCTCGTATGGTGTATAAATTTTCCTATGCTGTTCTAAACTTTGTAAACTCTCTTTTGACCGTTGACTAGATGTCAATAAACTGTTTTTTAATTGTCAAAATTGTCACTAAGAGAGTTCACCACTGATGAGCCAAGCCCTCTCATTCCATAATTTTCATCATTGCAGTAAGGTCTGTAGATATAATATTTTTATAATATACTAGCCGAATGACCCGGGCAACGCCCGGGTTTTACCCGATTAAATGTTTTTATTCAAATACTATTCGTTACAATTATAAATTGGCGCCGTGGATGTCACTTTTGTGAAACGTCGTCCCGCTCCAAACTTTGTGTCTGAGAAGCGATATTTTTATAAAGAGATGATCTGACTTTTGTTTTCTGCTCGAATGAATGTTTTTCTGTTAGAATTTTGTTCCTGCGTACAAAATAATGAACTGGTTTCACCCGTGGTCTCTGCTTTTTGGAATTTTTCCCGATATAATTTTGTATCTGATAATCAAACATGATACAGCAATATCGTCATCATCATTTTCTGAATAAAAATATATAGTTTTAATAATTGATTTATATATTTTTTAAAATAGCCTATCGTCTTCCCCATATTATTTTACCTATGTATGGAAATTTTGGTTTGAATTAGTGAACTACTGCGAATTTGTATACCGGACATACAGGCAGACATACAAACATTCATTTTTATATATAGAGAGACATGTTACAAAAGAAACACATTGCCAAAATAATTATTACAAATTTTAACAGATTAAGTTTATTTCTAACTAGCGGATGTACCCGGCTTCGCCCAGGTTTTTCTCGAGGGAATGTTTGTAGTCTAGTAATAAGAAAATATACTACACCTAAAAACTATCAGAGAAAAGAGAAACCACGGAAGGAGAACAGAAAAATGCTTACAATGGATGTTATGTTTACGATATCAAGTTAAATATAAACAAAGATAAAATTTGCATATGTTGGTCACTATAAATTTGTATATTTGTTAGGCGAAATTAGAAACATGATAAAACAATTGGGTATTTAAAAACAAATGTAGAAATAAAAGTTGAAGTATAATAAACAATGTTAAAGATTAGTTTTAATTATTAATCAAGATTGTGTGTGAATATGTGAGAAAGATGTAATATCGTTGTTGTTTTCTTGGCCGACTGTTTTACATATGGTGTTATCTTAAAATTGCTTGTTTTGAATATTTTTTAGATTAAGATTATTAGCTAGTATGTAAAAAAATTAACTCTGTTGAAATTTAATTTTGTATTTATATATAAATAAAATTAACTCTGCTGATTTTTTTTTGTATTTAATCGATAACAGCGAAGTTACGCATGTTAATGTTAGGAAAAATATTTTGATGTTAAGCAAAACCTGCTCCATCTCGTTTTACATAAATGTTGAAAATTTGGTCGAAATTGATGCATTGTAACGAAAGTTTTTAGTGGTGTCCACTTATGAAATTTCCATTTTATTAATATAGATTATTGTCTTAAATATTTATTGATTTATTTCTTAAATATATATCTCGTTTTAGCACCATACATTCTCATTTTAGTGATCATGATATGCAAATTAAGTCATTTATATACGATAACTATTTTTATATATGCAACTTTTTGATACAGTTTTTAAAAATTGGAAAATAGGAATCGCATATAATTAGCACGGGAAAAATTTGGAAAACAAATTTGCATAAGCTTATCACACATTTAATTATAAAAAGAAAAGAAAAACATACAAAAATGACTTATTTGGTATCTAACAGCTAAAAAGATACAAATAAAGAAAACTATACATCAACTCGAAATTAAAAGTTTGATAAAAAATACAGCCACTATTTACATAATTTATTCGGACGTAATCTGATTGGAGGGAAAACAAATTTAACTCTACTCACCCCTTTTATACTCATGGATAATACTTAAGGAAGTTGGAAGTCTTTGAAGTCACCGGTTGTTTGATTTTTTTAAGGAGACAGAGGCAATATTTTTCACACTTAGTTATCTCGTGTCTTCAATAAAGGTCACTGTGTATCGAATATATTTCATAGTTATTGTCTGAATCTGAATATATATGCTGAAAGGTACAACTTCCTTAAGTTGTGTTCATGAGTGTATATTGGTTATCTCGTGTATCTTCAATAAATGTCACTGTAATATCAGAGTTATTGTCTGAATACCAATATACATGCTAAAAGGTACAACTTCCTTAAAATTTTTCAATGAGTGTATATTGGTTATCTCGTGTATCATCAATAAAGGTCACTGTAATATCTTTCAGAGTTATTGTCTGAATCCCGATATACATGGTAAAAGGTACAACCTCCTTAAGTTTTGTCCATGAGTCTATATTGGTTATCTCGTGTGTCTTCAATAAATGGCGCTGTAATATCTTTCAGAGTAATTGTATGAAAACCGATATACATGATAAAAGGTACAACTTCTTTAAGTTTTGTTAACACTTGGTTATCTCGCGTATCTTCAATAAAGGTCACTGTAATAGCCTTCAGAGTTTTTGTCTGAGTCCCGATATACATGATAAAAGGTACAACTTCCTTAAGTTGTGTCCATGAGTGTATATTGGTCATCTTGTGTGTCTTCAAAAAAGGTCACTGTAATTTATTTAAGAGTTATTGTCTGAAATATACCATTATACAAGCTGAAAGGTGCAACTTCCTTAAGTTTTGTCCATGAGTGTATACACAATTGGTTATCTCGTGTGTCTTCAATAAAGGTCATTGTAATATCTTTCAGAGGTATTATCTGAATCCCGATATATACATGCTAAAAGGTACAACTTCCTTAAGTTTTGTCTATGAGTGTATATTGGTAATCTCGTGTGTCTTCAATAAAGGTCACTGTAATATCTTTCAGAGTTATTGTTTGAATCCCGATATACATCATAAAAGATTCAATTTCCTTAAGTTTTTTTCATACTTGGTTATCTCGTGTGTCTTCAATAAAAGTCACTGTAATATCTTTCAGAGCTATTGTCTGAATCCCGATATACATGCTAAATAGTACAACTTCCTTAAGTTTTGTCCATGAGTATAGATATGACATCTCGTAGAAGTTTTTTCTCTGTTCCTGGGAGTTTTTGATCATACTGAAAAACTCTCAGCCTTGTCCAGTCTCCGACCTATCTTTTCATTTCTCCAGACATCACTACAGATCGGTGATCTAAACCGTCAATTTCCGACATCAACAGCCCGGGAACGAATCCCGCATTGGCCACTTCTATATATATAAAGGTCTTATAAAGTTTAAAGAAATTTATAGAAAAATTTGTGTGTGTGTGATGTCGAATTGAAGGTATAAAGTCAGTATAACAAGCTAATACAAACAATAATGTAGAATTACATCTATAATATATGAAAGATATATAGGGGAAGGAATATTGATAATTACTAATTGCTTTATATATATATATATAAATATAAAAGAGGAAATGAAATCCTTAAAGCATATGATTATTTCCTTTACACATAACACAAACTTCTACTATCCTTACTATGATGAAAAATAATTGGGAGGGCTTGGCTCATCAGTAGTGAACCCTTCCAGTGGTTTGGCTAATTCAATCCACCAGATCGCTTCTTAGAACATCGATATTGTATTGGACCTTTCTGCTCATATATTCTACATTGCAGGATGGAATCTCAAACTATGGTATTTAATCAAATTACGTACATATTCTCAGAGAAAGTAAAATTACATATTAGTATCATTTAAATAGAAAAATTGCTACAATGCTTCCGCTTCTTAAAAAAGTACAACCTCACCAGGTTCACATCAAATATCAATGTTGACTCCATGTCAACTCCATGTGAAAAATATTATAGTAAACTTTATTGAAGACACATGAGATAACCAAGTGTGAACAAAGTTTTCTCTGTCTCATTCAAAAAAATAAAATAATAATAATAAATAAATAAAATAGACGACCGGCGATATCAAAGACGTTACACTTTTTAAAGTTTTATCTACGAGTATATATAAAGAATATTCAACTATGTTTCTACAAGTATAATAAATTCAAATCAAAGAGTGTGTGTTCCTCACAAAGATACAAAAAAATGGAAAATTAATCAAATCACCCAGGTTAACAGGATACATTTCAAATATTCCCATTACAATATGAAATAACAAAATCCATTAAGGTTTCCCGTAACATTTATTACGAGTCAATTTAATGAAAAAAACATTCCAGTAAATCATTTTTTTATTATTTCAAATATTTAAAATAACCCTCTATATATAGTTTTTTTTTTCTCTGAAAAAAATGGTTTATTTTTTCTACTTTTTTAATTTGCCTTCAATTATAATGTTTATTTTTTTGTGTGTGTGTAATGTAAAGGTTGAATTTAGTAATTTTGTTTGGAAGGTGTTTTACCTTTATGGCAAATTAATTTGAAAATATAGAAAAAAAGAGCGATTTATATATATATATATCTCTGATTGAATGTTTTTTTCTTCTTACGTGTTACACTCTTGTATTTATTTTAAAATTATTTCAAAATTCGACCTATTTTTCTCCAAAATAAATTATATGAATAGAGATTTAGAAATTTTGCTTTCTATTTACTGTTTTTTTTTTTCGAATCTTAAAAATGAATTCTTCTAAATATCCTTTACAGTTGTCATTTGTGAAGTGTACTCTCAAATTATTTTTTAAAATAGTTTTTTGTTATATTTAAAAAACGATAAAATATTTTTTATAACGGAACTATTACGCTTTATGATTAATCAATTTTTGTTTGGTAGTTTATTTTTTGATGTTGACTCATCCATTGATAAGCTCTACTCAAATCCAGCAGCACCATCAACAAACTCTACAAGCTTGATACCTTAATATGATTGAGTGGGAATAAAAGAAGAAGAAGAAATTTATTTTTGAAAAATAAAATGTTTCCCCTGAATATGGCAGCTGGGAATGGTCGAATTATTAGGGAAAAATACACTCATGGACAAAACATAAGGATGTTGTACCTTTTAACATGTATATCGGGATTCAGACAATAACTCTGAAAGATATTACAGTGACCTTCATTGAAGACACACGAGAAAACCAATATACATTCATGAACAAAACTTAAGGAAGTTGTAGCTTTCACCATGTATATCGGGATTCAGACAATAACTCTGAAAGATATTACAGTGACCTTTATTGAAGACACACGAGATAACCAATATACACTCTTGAACACAACTTAAGGAAGTTGTACCTTTTTAGCATGTATATCTGGATTCAGACAATAACTGTGAAAGATATTACAGTGAGATTTATTGAAGACACACAAGATAACCAAGTGTGAACAAAATTGTCTCCATCTCCTTTAAAAACAGACGAACAGCGATATCAAAGAAATTCCACTTCCTTAAGGTTTGTTTATGAGTGTGAAGGAAATTTAACAATGGTTGGAGCAAACTATATTCTTCTTAAAAATGAAAAATACACAACTATAAAACTCTCCTTCTAACCAAGTTAAACGAGAAATTGTATTTGAGGAAACTATTTATAAAGATAATTTTATCTCGACGGAATTATATATAACGTGAAATTCTCCATTAAAAAACTATATATTTATATTTTTTATTAAAAAGGAATATATTGGATCAAATAAATGATCAAATAAAATATATTTTGATCCAATATATTCCTTTTTAATTAAAGATTTATTTATGGATTGCTCTATTTTCAAAATATATTTATATATATGTTATATTGAAATATTATTCTATTTGAGAGAGAAATTATATTTCATAGATCCAAATACTCTGTTAAATCGACCGCCAGAGATCATGCTTCCCTTATAAAAACTCGTTGTTTTTCTTTCCCGATGGCCTGCATTGCTCTTGACATGAATCCTGCCAAGAAGAAAAAGAAGGCCTACAAGCCTACAACCCGCATCGTGAACGTCGCCGACCTGGAGAGGGAAGATGAGATGGTGATCTCACGCAACTGCAGCATCCTGAGCTCCATTGGCCATCCTGCCCTGAAATCCCTGCATGAGGACCTGATACGCTACATCGCCTCGCGGACTGAAATGATCAAGGCCCTCGCTACCAATGTAGAGAACCTCACTGACACCCTCGAGTCCTTCGCAGAGTTGGACGAAATTGAGGAGGCCAACAAGCCCAAGACTGCTTGCCGCGGCACTCAAACCTGCCCTGCTCCTTCCTGCAATGAAACCAGCTCCCAGACTGACCCAATCAAGCCCGCCACTCCTGCTCCTGCTGCTCTCCCTGCCAAGAAGCCTGCCTCCTCCCTGCCTGCTCCTGCTCCAACCAAAAGGAAGCAGTCTGAAGCTCCCAACCCGCCTGCAAAGAGGACAAAACTGAATGGTCCTTCAAAACCTGTGCCTTCCCACGTCTCCAAGCCTGCGGCCGCCCAAGTGATCCTTCATGGAGAAAAATCGGCGGCCCACACAGTGGTCATCTCAGATGACCCACAGGCTGACCCAAGGGAGATGCTGAAAACAGTCCGCGCTGCTCACACTCTCCCCCAAGGCGTTTGGGCCTCCCTGCGCACCAAGGGGAAGCTGGTCCTCCATTCCAGCAATCCTGACACCATCCCTGAGGTTACAACCTCCCTGGCCAGCAAGTTGAATGGAATGAAGGTCCGCCAGCAGAAGGAGATCCTGCCACGGATCTGCCTCTTCAAAGTGGATGAGGAGACATCCAACTCCACAATTGAGGAGACCTTCCTGGAAACCGCTGCTGTTAGAAAACTTCCTGGGGACAAGGTGGTGCGCGTGGCGCACCGTTCTGCACCCAGAAACGGGACCTGCACCGCCTTCATCGAGGTGGACCTCAAGACCTTTAGAGCCCTGGGCGTTCGCGGGAGGATCGTGGTGGATGGAGTAATCCTCAACTTCGAGGAGTCCATCCGCGCCCGCGTCTGCTTCCGCTGTTGTGGCTACGGCCACAACTCTGCCCAATGCACCAGAGCTCCTAAGTGCTTCCACTGCGGTGAAGACGGCCATGAAGGCCGAACCTGCCCATCCATTGCTGACCAGCGCACCTCCAAATGTGCCAACTGCTGCTCCCAGGGCCTTCCTGACAAGCACGAGGCGAGAGCCTCAAGCTGCCCCATCCTGAAGTCTAGGGCCCTCAAGTTCTAGGCTTCAAGGACCTTCTGCCTCCATTATCATCTGCCACTTCTCCTGGATTCCTGGCCTATTCAACGCACCCGCCTCACTGCACCCTGGCGCTAATCCCCTGCTTGCCCAACGTTTCTACCACCCCTGCGAGACATCTCCTGCTTCCACATCCTAGGGTCCCTTGCCACCTGACATCGATTTTGGGCTCAAAAATCATAACTTTTGGTTAGTAGCCTGTAAATAAAGATATTTTCTCTCTTTCCCGATGGCCGGCTCAAAACTTTTGTATATTATGTAAATAAGCTTTTAATTTTTTTTTTTAATTCTTACGCCTTAAGCCAGGCAGTACCTTTACCAAATTATGTATTTTATATATTCCTTAGCTCAATTAAAGCAACCTCTGATCAAAACCATTCTTATTATTATTCTTTCAAGATATCAACCACGACTGCATTAACATAGTATAATCCTCAAGATAATTAAATACAAGTAGAAAATCTCTATTCTTTATATAAGATATATTATATTTTTTTGTACCGTAGAAAATTAGGAAAAACATAAAATTCAGAATGACACGGCAATTTATATAAGGCAAGAACAAATCTACATTTATAAGATACAAGATATGCAATTAGGGAAGGTTTCAGAATATCAAAATATAAATAATATAAATATCAAAAGATTAATAATATATACACCAATACCTCGCTTTGCGTCGTTTCGTTTTTCGTTTTTTTCGAAATTGCGTCGCTGCTTAATTTTTACTGATTTTCACTGTACGTCGTTAGATTTTCGAAGTTGCGTTGTTTTGGATTCGAGTCTTTAATTTTTTTCTGAATTTTTTTTCCTTAAATATGGCAACACCTTTGTTTTTGATTGCGCCTTCACATATTTTCACTTTGCGTCGTTTCAATTTGCGTCGTGTTTTTTTGGAACGTAACCCCGACGCAAAGCGAGGTATGGGTGTATATATAAAAATAATGAATACTTTCATACAATATAAGTATTAGATAATAAAAAGGCATATATTGGATTTAATAAAAGCATTTATATGCCAATATTTCAGTTGGCTGAACGCCAACCTTTATCAAGGCATTACATTTTTGTATAAACAAACTCAACGCCGCATAGTGTTATAATATCAGGATCTAATGAAGATTCTTCCTGCTTTTATATTTTACACAATTAATAAGGAATCTAGGGTTTAGTACTTTTCTGATTTCTTTTATATGTTTTGGTTTCTTTTTTCAATTTTTTTATATGTTTTGGTTTCTTTTCTCATTTCTTTTATATGTTTTGGTTTCTTTCTCATTTCTTTTATATGTTTTGGTTTCTTTTCTCATTTCTTTTATTTCTCGAGCTTTCAGGCTAACATTCCCTTCAACACTCTTTTATACACTTAATACTCTATTTCAGACATATATTATGCTTCATTAATATTTCTTTCCTTCAGCTATTGTTTTGCATCTCTTGAATTATCCTCTATGATTTATATTTTTTACAAATAGTTAAATTGCCCATTTGCATGCTTTTTTCTATATTTATGTAAATTAATATGTGTATGTATATATTCACTACAGCTATCGGTATCGTGCATAGTGTCGTTTTTATCTTGCCTGTCGAAGGGCTTTTGCCCGAAAGCTTGCCCTAATGCACCAATAAAAGATACTCGTCTTCCTTCGCCATGTTTTTTTATCATCTAAATAAACGGAGATCCTGAAGTACTACTTCTAGAGCCAATTATAACACGCCTTTATAACTTGCTGAGGCGTGTTATAATTGGCTAGAAGTTGTCCTTCTGGTTTCACCGTGTTGAAGAGCATGTTATCCCGAAAGCTTGAAAATGAGAGAATTGTAAAAAGAAACCAAAACCTTTATTCCTTATTGTTTATATCAAAATGTAAGTATGTAAATAGATCTAACGATACATGTCTGTCAAACTAACTAACTATATATAATAGAATGTGTTTTAATGTCCATCTATACAGAGAGCAAAACAACAACTGACTCACCCTGCTGGCAAGGTCACGCTCCGCTGCCTCACGTGGGAAAACATTGGTAGATGTTTTCTTACATGTTCTCAGCACATCCCCCTTTTTAAGACTTGAAATATATATATACATTACAAACTTTAAATGCATAATATAATTAATAATGAAGGCGATCCACAGGTTTAACAATTCGTCCACTCCGGGTTCTTATCTGGCCGTCTTCTGAGTCGTTAGAGGGATAATCCACAACTGGGGTCTTTTCATTTTCAACCAGTTCCTCCCCCGAAAAGGTCGGCGTCGATGGGTCGGCTGGATATTGCACTGTAACTCCTTTTCGTAGATGGAACCTGTTTCGAGGGTAAAGTCCCAACTGGAGTATCAACCATATATGACCTTGGTGTCGATGCCTTCTGCTTTACAATCCCCCAGGTTCGCATATCTGTAATCCAAACCGTGTCACCTTCGGATAGCTCCTCCATGTCCGTAGCTCCGCAGCGTCGATCATATCTGGATTTCATATCCTTTCTCCTTCTCCCCTCCTTTCTTTTCAGGGTCTGAGAGTCCACCAACTTTGGATTAAGATTCTCTGGTGCAATTGGCAAGGTCGTTCGGAGTTTACGTCCCATGAGAAGCTCAGCAGGGCTGTCACCGTTCTCCAAAGGGGTCGATCGATACTCCAGGAGTCCAAGCGATGGGTCTTGATTTTTCTTGAGGATCAACTTAGCAATTTTCACACCTGCTTCTGCCATCCCATTGCTCTGCGGGAATCGAGGACTTGAAGTGACATGTGTGAATCCGTACTGCCTTGCGAAATTTGCAAATTCACGAGCAGCTCCAAATTGCGTCCCATTATCGCTTACAACAGTTTCTGGTATTCCATGTCGGGCAAATATGGATTTGCAACTACGCACCACCACACTGGCTGTGAGCCGATCCAGCTGAATCATTTCAGGAAAGCGAGAATAATAGTCAATGACGACTAGATACCACTTATTCTCGAACTTGAACAAATCCATTCCAATCTTTTGCCACGGTCGTGTAGGAAAGTTGGTTGGTATCAAAGGTTCATGTTTTGAGACGGCTTCCTGGATACAGACACTGCACTTTCTGACCGTTTCCGCGATCTCTTCCGAAATTCCAGGCCACCATACCGTCTCACGTGCGCGAAGTCTTGTTTTTGTAATCCCGAAGTGCCCAGCGTGCAACTTATTTAGGATCTCCAGTTTCATACTTGCTGGAATAACAAGACGACAGCTACGCATCAGTAGTCCATTTTGAACGCCGAGTTCATCCTTGACATGCCAATAAGAGAGCAGAGCCTGTGACATCTTCTTCTTATCTGGCCAGCCTTGTTCAAGGTAGTTGACTACTGCTTTCAGGGTCGTATCTTCTTGTTGAGCTTCAAAAATCTTCGTCAACATCTCGTCTTTGTCGGTTACTCGAGAGAACTGCATTTATATGCGCTGAGGTTGGCCGTTCGTCTTCACCTCCCTCGGTTGTAAGAAGTGGTTGTCTGGATAATGCATCGGCGTCGAGCAGCTCCTTTCCAGGGATATGCACTATTTCGAATCCAAACCTCATCATACGCATTCGGAAACGTTGCAGTCTTGGGGTCAGCGAACTCAATTCTTTCGTCGAAAATAGAGGAATGAGAGGCTTATGGTCGGTCTCAATTCGGAAACGCTTTCCAAGCAGGAAATGTTGAAAACGTTCGCAAGCCCATGTAATTGCGAGAGCCTCTTTCTCGATCTGAGCATATCGTTTTTCGGTAGGTGTCATAGTTCTAGAAGAATAAGCAACAGGTCGCCAGATTCCATTCTTACCTTCTTGCTTCAGTACCGCTCCCAAGCCGTATGAAGATGCGTCGGATGACACCATAGTTGGTTTCCTGACGTCGTATGCTGCCAAGATGGGTTGAGTCGTGAGCAATTCTTTCAACTTTCGGAATGCTCGCTTCTGGCTGCAATCCCAAACGAAGTCTTGACCTTTCACCAACAACTGGTTCAGTGGAGCCACAATTTCAGATAAATTTTCCACAAAGCGTCCCAGATGGTTCACCATGCCAAGAAATCTTCTTACGCCATGGACATCGGTCGGAGCAGGCATCTTCGCCACTGCTTCGATTTTCGCTGGATCTGGTCGAATACCGTCTTCATCCAGTATGTGCCCAAGAAAATTAATTCTTGGCACGCCGAAGACACACTTGGCCTTGTTTAGTGTAACTTTCGCCTCTTTCAGTTTTCGAAGCACTAAACGAAGAATTCGATCGTGAGTCTTGGAGTCGGAGGCAAATATCAGGATATCGTCCAGGTAACACATTACACCGTCCATGCCTTGCAAGATTATTGACATAACTCTCTGAAAATACTCTGGGGCGAGTGAGATTCCAAATGGCATTCTGCAGTATTTATATCTCCCAAAAGGAGTGATGAAGGTCGTTAAATGCTGGCAGTCCGGGCTCAACGGAATCTGGTGAAAGCCACTGTTCGCGTCCAGTTTCGAAAAGAATCTTGCTTCCCCCAGTTGCCCCAGCATGTGCTCCACCACTGGCATGGGATGCACTTCGCGCTGTACATGTTCGTTCAGCCTTGAGAGATCCACACAGAGTCGTATGTCGCCATTCGGTTTACCAGCAATCACAGTCGGTGCACACCATTCAGTCGCAACATTAACTTGTGCTATGATTCCCGCCTTCTCGAGCTCTTCCAATCTTGTATTGAGCTTTTCCATCAAAGGTATTGGTACCCGTCGAGGAGTATGCACAGCATATGGTTTTGCTCCAGGTTTCAATTTGATTTCGTAAGGGTTTCCGATCTGTCCCAGTCCTTCAAATACTTCAGGGAATTCCTTGATTGGGTTAATTCTCGTCGCAACCACTTCAATCCGCCTCGCCAGGTTCAAGAGCTCACATGCCCGGCAACTCAGAAGAGGTTCACTCAAACGACGAATGACATAAATCTTCTCCTTGATTTCATAATTGCCATTTCGCAGCGTTGATATAAACATACCCACAGTATGAAGTTCGGAGAATTCAGCAGCTCTAATGTTGATATCACTTTCCACTAGTCGTTGCTGTCCCATTATCTTCTTGAAGAGACACAGAGGAACACATGTAACATCCGCCTGGGAGTCGAGCTTGAACTTCACCTGTTTCCCGTTCACTTGGATTTCTGCTGTCCATCGCCTCCTGCACTCGCCTTCATCATCATCGAGATTAGATGAATCCTCCACAGCTGAGACCTCCAGGAGAAAACCAATTTCTTCATCAAGTTCAGAAACAGCTTTGACTTCCGCAGTCTTCGCCTGCTTATCTGGGCAGCAATTTGCAAAATGGCCTGTTTTTGAACACAGGTTACATTTTTGTCCTTCAGCACGGCAAGCCTGTTCTTCCCTGTGGGTGAAACCTCCGCATTTTGGACATCGTGATCTTGTTTTGGCTGACTTCTCCTTCTTCCTCGAAGGCTGCTGTTGTTGTTTCGGTGATTGTTTCTTCGAGTTGAACTTCACCTGATTGACCTTTTGGCTTGTTGAGGGACGCTGCAGGTTGACTTGCTGCTGTCGAACTGCTTCCTGCTGTCGAACCATTTTCACCGCCTTTCCCAAAGTCAGTTCGCTGTCCAACTGCATTCTTTCAGATAAAGCTTTGTCCCTCACTCCAACCACAATTCGGTCACGGATCAACTGCTCATGAAGACCCTCAAATTCGCAACCATCAGCCAATTTGTACAATGAAGTGATGAATTCGTCCACTGGCTCCCGATCCTCTTGGATTCTTGAATTAAATTTCGCACGTTCGTAGATAATATTCTTTCTGACACAGAAGTGGCTGTCGAACGCCTTGAGGACGGAATCAATTTTCGTTGCCTCTTCTTCCTTTTCGAACTTGAAGGTCCTGAATATATCATCCGCGCGGTCACCCATCAAGTACATGAACAAATCGATCTTGTCCGCCTCCTCTTTCTTCTTCATTCCACTGACCACGAGGTATCGTTCGAATCTTTTCCTCCATTTGGGCCATTCGTTGGGAGTCGAGAAGTCGAAAGTTTCTGGAGGTTGAATCTGAGCCATGTTGAATTATCTTCCAAGGTAGGCAAAAATCGATATTTTGCAATATACGGGTTCGTATTTTATCCAGTTATCGCTGCCACCATGTTTTAATGTCCATCTATACAGAGAGCAAAACAACAACTGACTCACCCGTGCTGGCAAGGTCACGCTCCGCTGCCTCACGTGGGAAAACATACGTAGATGTTTTCTTACATGTTCTCAGCACAGAATGTATTTTAAAGCCTTGCTAAATGTTTTAATTTTTGTTTGCTCCTGACGATGACAAAATATTTTTGTCGAAACATAGAGGTAATAAAAAGATTTACTGGTCTATGTATCTTTATTTTCAAGAAATATGTATGCCGGCCAGGCAGCCTCTATCTTTACGATATATATAATATAACCAAGTATAAAAGAGAAGGTATGCAGCATATATAAGCATATATAATCAGAATCGTCTAATACAGTGAGAAGCGGTCTGGTAGATTAAATTGGTGAAACTACTGGGAGGTTTAACCACTGATGAACCAAGACCTCCCAATATTTTTTTCATCTCAGTAAGGATGGTAGAAGTTTGTTTATTATAAATAAACATTCGTTTTTTAATGTTTTCATTGTCTGTATATATAGATGGCGTGTTATAACTTTATGTTTTAAGAGAGAGATTGTATTTAGTGACACTATATATAAGGTGAAATTCTACTAAACGAGAATATAATAAAACGTAAAATTATCCTAAATAAAACTATATAGTACGATTCACACAAAGCAATAACGCGCCATCTATACATATAAAATGAAAGGATTTAAAAGCACGAATGTTTCTTTTATACATAATACAAACTTCTACTGTCCTATAAGCTTATGTCCATAGCTTTCTTGAAAACCATTTATGAGATTCCATCCTTCAGTGCTGCGTATATAAGCAGAATCGTCCAATACAGTATTAGAGCTCTGAGAAGCGGTCTGGTGGATTAAATTGGCGAAACCGCTGGGATGGTTCACCACTGATGAGCCAAGCCCTCCCAATATATTTTTTCATCGCAGTAAGGACAGTAGAAGTTTGTATTATGTATAAAAGAAACATTCGCGCTTTTAACTCCTTTCATTTTATATGTATATAGTACGATGCACTAGCGCGCCATCTGTTATCAAATTACGAAACTATTTTAGATGAGTAATTTAATTTTTCTATTGCAGTATGGGTAGTAGAAATTGTTTTATTAAAAAAAAATTACTACGCGTCTAAAATAGTTTCGTACGAGTATGTGGGGTGCAGACACCAGAGATGGGTATCCCACACTAAGGCACACTCCAGCCAGCCTGGCCACTCCATTCATGAACTTGGCACGCAGGTCATCATGGGTGATGTCCAGCACCTCGGGGGCAAAGATGGTGCCGGAGTTGTACACTTGCCTGATCACCAGGCCGTAGGTGAAGGGCGAGATGTTCAACATGTTCAGAAGGGTGGCTTCTGAGGCTCCAACCTTCTCGTCCTTCTTGATGATGTGGATCTCATTGAGAATTTCAATCGTTCCCTTTGAGATCTTAGTGGGAATCTGGAGAGCTTGGAAGAAAGAAGTCTTCTCAGGTCCCAGCCCGGTGTTCTGGGGCTGCAGGATCACATCGCAAGGGGCAATGGCTCCAGCCCTGGCAGGGGCCTTCACCTTGTTGTCCATGATCTTGTCCCGGACCTCCACCAGGTCCTCAGTGGTGAAGACAAAGCCAACATTGCCCTTGATGTGGGGGAGTAGCTTCACCAAGGCAGAGTTGTTCCCCAGATGGTCTCGGATAGCCTTCCTGATCATGGTGTTCTTGCCCATGAGAAGAGTGGCATGTTTCCGGAGGGACACCCGGATCTGCTGCATCTGCTTGGAGCCGACATTGTCTACTCCCACAATGAAGCATTTCGGGTATTCTCCCAAAAGCTGGATCAGCTTCATGAAGTACTTCTTCTTCCAGGTTTGGCGATCCTCCCTGCCCATCTTGTGTAACAAGGATATACTATTGGTTTAAGGATCACCTAAAAATATGTTAATAAATCGTTTAAAAGACGACGTAATACAGGGTGATCCAAAAGTCCCGCACAACTTTAAAAATTAATAACTCCGCGAATATTTGCGTTAGAGCAATGCGGTAAACACCATTGTGTTCAGGATGCAATGGGATTTTTTATGGCAAATAATGAAAAATTCGAAATTGATTTTAGTTACAATTTTATTCACCAGATGGCGCTCTACCAGATTCAGATATTCAGCGGCCAAATTGTTTGATAAATTGAAAAATATAATTGAACGACACGTATTTTTCCTTTTTGAATACCAGGAAAGAACCCTAATAATATCAAATAACAAATTAATAAAACACCACTTCGCCAAAAGTATGAAGAATTGGTTAACGATTTTCAAATACAATCAGAGATATGTAAAATAGGCAAATGCAAATTAAAACATGTAGCAAAAATATTTATATTTTATATGGGGTTTTGTGAAATAGATTGAATGTTTGAAAAATACTGCTGATATCAATACACGAATTTTTGATATGCTAATATAGTACCAAAAATTATGATGGCACTACTAATATGATTTCTTGCTATAAGAAATGTGTAGTTTCTTGACTAATTGGAGACCCTTGACTATTTAACTGGATATTTGTCATGATCCAATAAATGAAATATAGAGGGGAGTGACAAAATATATTTGTCGTACTTTATTCCAAATATCCCATGGGCTTGTCAAATGTTATCATTGTTTATTATACTGTACACAATTTTAAAAAATGTTTCCCCTCAAATAAAAATAATTTTTAAATCGACCTTTTGCGTTGAAAAACGTGGTAGTAAAATCATTTTGTATTTTTTTTTTTCACAAAATTTCTAAAGTTATTGGTATACAGAAAATATTCCTTATGCTATTTCTTCTAATGAGCGAAAAGCGAAAACTAAACATAAGGGGAAAAATTGTGTGTACCAGTGTTATTCGAGAAGTTATAACACTCTGGTTTGCACGACATAATATGTGAGAAAATGACAAACAAAAAATTACTGTTCACAAATAAAAAAAGATAGTCAAGATGTGAGGACAGCATTTATTATCCCCATATCCCAACACAAAGAGCTGCAAAATATTGGTAGATAATTGTATTAGGTCACAATCCTTGCTCAATGTGGCACCCTTCATTCTCAATCACCGCCTGCAGACGATAAATGACAGAATGGACAGCATTAAATAACATATCTGTTGAAATTGATAAAACGTGCCATCTGATAGAAGCCTTCAACATGGCCAATGTGGTAGGCCAGCATCGATAAACACACGATTTAATGTACCCCCATAAACAAAAATCGCAAGGCGTCAAGTCTGGTGATCTTGGAGGCCACTGGTATATAAAGTGGCGACTTATCACACGATTTTCACAGAACGTATCCTTCAGCAATTGTTTGGCACCTCGGGAGATATGAGGAGGTCCTCCATCTTTCATGAATGTTATTTCGCTTAGTGCTTTTGCCCTGCAATATGGGAATACCCTTTTCTCTCAAAAGTTGGACATAACGTTCATCAGTTACAAAAACGGTTTTAAAAGTTCTTCCATTGATTTTTCAAAGAAAAATGGCCCAATAATAAAAGAAGTGAACCCACACAAAACTGTAACTCTAGGCTGGTAAAGTGGCATTTCTGTAAAAATCCTAGGGTTGTCTGTTGCCCAAATGCGGCTGTTTTGAATGTTAAATTCTCCGTTTAGAGAAAAGTGAGCATCATCTGTCCACAGAACATTCGACAGCCAGTTTTCATCAATATCAATTCGCCGGAAAACCCATGCAGCGAATTCTTGACGCATCTCAAAATCGCCAACTTTCAGCTCGTGAAATCTTTGAATTTTGTATGGGTACACACAATAGAGACATTAAGTGAAGCGTTTTCGGATATCACAATCATACTCGGCGAATTTAACGCCAAAAGTTCAATTTGGGGATCACCTGTCCTGGATAACAAAAGTCAGCAGGTTGAGGACATACTAACAGACCTCGACCTTACACCGTTAAATAACGGAGAGAACACCTATCTAAGTCCACAGGCACAGAATCCGCAATAGACATCACAGCGATAAATTACAACATCGCACCCACAACACAATGGAAAATCATGAGAGGTGCAATCAGTGACCACAGACCAATTTTAACAACCCTAAACTTCAAAATTGAGAACGTCCATTAGAATAAAAGAACATGGAACTTTAGGAAAGCCGACTTGAAAAAAATTCACAGAAAAGCTTGAAGAACTGTGCAACGAAAAATTGAATTACAGAACGCTTGACAAAAACTTGGAAAAATTCTCTTCGAACATTTCAAAATCTGCAAAAGCATCGATACCTAGAGGTAGACGTAAAGACCTGTGGATACCTTACTGGAAGGACCACAACATCGAGGCAGTGATTTCAGAGAGAGAGACAATATCAATGAACTTCTTAAAAAAATAAAACAGAAGAAAACAGAAAGAACTCATTGAAATTAGTCACAAAATAGAACAAGAAATTTGGATATGCAAACAAGAAAAATGGCAGAATTCTGCGAAAAAATGGATCCAAGAAAGGACAGCCAACACTGGAATATGATTAGAGTGTTAGAGAACAGAGAACAATCAACACCAACACCAATCCACCAATACTCTAACCGATATGAATAGAACAGCGCGAACGAGAACAAACAGATGGCTGACATAATTGCTGAATATCTTTCAAGCACTTCCATACTCAACTATACGAATGAAGACAGGATTCTAAAAATAATATAAACCAGCTAGTTAAACAAGCAAGAAACTTCCATCAACAAGATATTTTCTCGAGAGACTTCACACTGAATGAGCTAAACTTATCAATAAAAAAATCCAAGAGGTCACCAAGAGATAATCTAATCTTTGGTTAAATGATCAAACACTTTGAAGTTTTTTAGAAACCTCTGCCTCTCCTGTGTGGAGCCAATCCTGCTATATGCTTCCAGGGCTTGGTGTCGCCGAAACAGGGATCAGAAGGTGGCGACTACTCTAGAGAGAGTGCAGAGGACAGCGGCACTCAGAATCACAGGGGGATATCGCACTACCAGCAGTGAGGTCTTATTGGTCCTCGCTGGTCGTATTCCCCTGGGGTTGAAACTAGAGGAGGAGACCATCAGACAGAAGATCTAAGAGAACAGGGAAGATGCCCAGGGACTTTAAGCGGGTGCCCTGGAATAGAAGAGGGACCCAAGAAAGCCTCCGCAGTGGTTGCCAAAGTGGAATTGGAGTCCTGGAGAGCCGACAGGGAATGGCACGGAGGTTTTCACTGATGGGAGTAAGTCTGGAACCAATACTGGAGCTGGGGTAGTGATATTCACTAATGGAGAGCTGATCTTCCAAGAAAGTTTAACACTCAGAGTGGACGAATTGGTCTTTTCAGCCGAGCTGGTTGCGATCAGGGTAGCCCTCAGAGTGTGTGCCGAGAACTTCAGCCCGGACCGCCTCTATTCAGATTGTATGTTGGCCCCCGTCGCCATCAATCTGGAGAAAGGGCAACTCGCGCATCAAATAATCCAGGAGCTGGAGATGATGACGCGGGCTCCGGAGCCCCCTTGGTTTAGGAGACACAGCCTCATCGAAGGTAATGAGTTCTCAGACAGGATCTCTAAGGCAGGATGCTTAAAAGGTAGATCACTGAGGACTACAGTGACCAAGAAAGAAGTTTATAGGAGGATCAGGGGGCACGTCCAGGACTTATGTATGGACAGATGGAGGAACATTGTGAAGGGGAGAGAGTTATTCAATGGGGTAACAACACCCAAGTACCTCTGTAAGGTAATGTCCCACAAACTCATTAGGGTAGTTCGGGACATGGGCTCTTCCCCAAGTCTCCACAGATTTGAAATTAAGAGCAATCCTGATTGCGTCTATGGAGAAAGGGATGTGAATGCACGCCACTACGTCTTGGATTGTCCAAGGGTAGTGGGTGTGCAGGAAGAGAGAAGGAGGGCGAGGGGCGCGATCGAGAGTGAGCTGCTGAGAAATCACAGCAAGCTTCTTGAGAAAGCCCACAACGTGGCAGCTGTGAGTGAACAGAGTCGACCGGAGTCTGCCTCCCCGCGGTCCCTGCTGGACACAGTAGATAGTTTCCTATTTTGCTGTGATTAAAGGCCACCGGTATAGAAATCCTTCCAGACACGTTGTCTGGGAGGTGGTGTTTCAAGGTACAATGTCCAATCACTAGCTTGGATACCGTTACTTGGCTTATGAGTTGAACAGAATAGCAGCGAAGGCATGCTTCGCATGCCGGCTTGTGGACCGAAAGGTCTGGGTGGCCATCTGCTTCTAGGGTATACCAACTGTGCTTAGGTAGGATCCTCCAGTTCTTGTTTATTTTGGCTACTGTTTCTATTTCTTTAAAAGTAAGTTTATTTTTCTGTAGCAAGGGTTCTTTTGTGCCTTTTTTCGCTAGCGCATCAGCAGCTTCATTGCCTTCAATGCTAACATGTAAGAGTATCCATTGAAGGTGAATTTTTGAGGTATTGAGAGTTTTTGGAGATAACCAATTATGTTCCTGCTTACTTTGTCTCTAAGTTCCCCTGTGGGACTCAAGTGTTGTATGGCACTTCTACTATCAGTAAGAATCCATATATCGTGATGTTTAATGTTTCTGATGGATTTTTAAGACTTCATAGATGGCTATAAGTTCTGATCTGAAGACTGAGCAAAATTCTGGGTTTCTTCTGTATATTTTCTCAATGCCATTTGTGGTTTTAATGAGAGAGCCACTGCCAGTGTGTCCCAACTCATCTCTGCTACCATCGGTATAGATAGTTATTGTATTTTTAGGAATTTTATTAATTATTTCTAATGATAATTGTTTTAAGTATTCTGGATTTTGGTATTGTCTGTTGGTGGTTTCATTTAAAGTGGCATTAAAAATAACATTTTGTTAGTGGTTCGCATGGAGATATTTTTTTCAGCTAAATAATATTTTTCCACTTTATATTTTAAAAATCCATTTCTTTTGGCCAGGTGGAGAGGGCCTTCTTTTTTGAGTCTTAGATTGGATTCCCAATTAAGTATGTAATTGAAAGTTCTGTGTTTGTTTTCATAACTCTTGATTTTGTTTATATATTTTGGCAGATTGTAGCTTATTCTATTCTTTAAGGGCATAATGTCTGCCTCGTAAAGTACAATATCATTAGGGCAGGGTTTTCGAAGACCTGTAATAATTCTAGTTGCACTTAGTTGTATCCTTTCCAGTGATTTTAGATTTGTTTCAGATGCTGTACCATAGATTTGATATCCATATTCCAGGATAGGTCTCATTAGAGATGTGTAAGTTAATTTTATTGTTGTTGCTTCAGCTCCCCACTCTTCCTGAAATATATTTCAAGATTTTTAGTCGGTCTCTTCCTTTTCTAACAACTCCTTCAATATGCTTACTGGAGTTGATTTCTGGATCCAGGGTGTAGCCGAGATATTTAGGATGTTTATTATATTGTAATTGTTGTTCTTTCAGAATAATATTTGGTCTTATTTTGTATATTTTCTTATCGGTAGTAAAAAGACAGGTTTCAGATTTTTGGGGGTTAAATTCTAATTCATGTTTATTAGCAAATTTTTCTAGGTGGAGAAGAGTCTTGTTAAATCTCTTTCCGCTTTTTTCCAGTTAGTGCTGCTGCTCCATAGAATAATGTCATCAGCGAAAAGTCCAATATTGGTTTTATGTGAAATTTATTTTTCTATGCCTGCAATAAATAGGGTGAAGAGAGTTGGGCTAAGGACAGATCCTTGTGGTAATCCTTGGTACAATTTGAAGGTTTTAGATAGAGTGCCATTATATTTGATCCTGATTTATATATTTTTAAGAGAATCATTTATCCAAGTGATAGCTTTTCCATCAATTTTGAAATGTTTGTATAATTTTGTAATTAACTTGTTTTTCCATAACTTATCAAAAGCTTGTGTAAGGTCTAAAAAGCAGCTATGGTGTGGTTAGTTGGTTTTTCGTTTTGTGCATCTTTTACCTTTTGTGTGAAAAATAAGAGTTGGTCTATTGTCCCATGTCCTTTCCTAAATCCATATTGTTCTTCTGGTAAGAGATTTCTTGTGTCGGGGTGGTAGGTGAGTCGTCTGAGTATAATTTTTTCCATTAATTTGCAGCAAATATTTGTTAGGGAGATAGGTCGGTAGTTTTTTGGGTCATCAGCAGATTTGTCAAGTTTTTTTAATGGGAATTATTGTTGCATTTTTACAGTCTTGAGGCAATTTTCCAGTTTTCCAGGAGTTATTGAAAATATTAAGAAGTTTTTCTTTGCCATTTTTGCCCAAGTTTGATATCATTCGGCCATGGATTCCATCTGGCCCAGGAGTCTTGTTTAGGTCAGTGTTTTCTAATGCATAAGCTAGCTCTTTCATATTGATTTTTTTCATGGAAAATATTATGAGTGCTGGTGACATTTTTTACAGTCATGAATAATCTTTCGGGCCTTTTTTCAACATTGATTTTACTACTTATTTGATATGAATTACCTAAAAGATTGGCAGCAATTTTGTCATTAGTTGCTGGTGTACCATCTGTATTCTTGATCATATTTGTGTTTTCAGTTTGTGGCTGGACTCTGTCAATTTGTTTTGCCCAATTCCAAAGTTTTGTATTTGGGTTTCTTGGGTTCAGGTTTTCACAAGTTTGTTTCCATTTTTCCCTTTTCACATTTACGCATAATCTTTTTTTATTTTTGCAATCACAATGTTCAGTTCAGTTCTACAATATTTTTGGTTTTGGGTGCACTTTTTTGTAGTTCATTTCTTTTAGTTATAAGTCTTTGAATATTTTTTGCCTGGTGTGTATAATTTGGAATCCATTTCTTAATATTACCTCTTGGTATTGAAACTTTGGCTGCTTTAATAATGGTATTTTCGAATAATATCATATTAGCCTTTTTGAAGTTCCAGAATTTTTCTTAATTGAGCTAGTTTTGGTCTTGGTGCTAATTTCTATCAAATTAGGCAAATGATCACACTTCTAAAACTTTTTAATATTTGCTATTTGCATTTGTGGAAAATGTCAGGATAGTAAAAACTTATATCAAGGGCTTGTGCAGTATTATAGCTGTAGGAATGATGGGTAGGATTCCCATCATTTAAGCACATGAAGGCCTTATCGTCAAATATGTTTGATAGTATTTTGCCTCTTGGGTTTGGCGTAGAACATCCCCATAGTTGATGTTTGGCATTAAAGTCACCTACAATAATAGTGTTGTCTGTAAGAAATTGAGCCATTGTTCCATCGTCAATAAATGTATTGTTTGGAGGGTGATACATATTGTATATGTGGATGGCTTTGTTTTGATTGAGGTAGACTTTGATACCTTGGGCTTCGAGGTCTAATGTGTTTGTAATATTAACGGCTATGTCCTCATAGTACAAATTCTTGATTAAAATTGCTAGGCCACGCCCTTCAACAGCATATACAGATGGATCTTCAGACCTTACCCTGAGTAATGGAGGGGCCGGAATTAACATAATACTGCAAGATGGAACAAACATTAAAATCAAAGAAGGAGCAGGACAGATTTCGTCAAACTTCACTTGTGAACTGACAGCTATCTGGAAAGCCCTTGATGTATGCCTTAACCAACCATCCCTGCATCAAGCAGAAGGAATTTTAATATACAGCGACTCCATATCCGCTCTAGAAGAAATTCAGAAGGGCAATATTAAAATCACACAGAAAATACACTCGTTACTTACCCAACTGGAACCATTGGAGAATAACTGCATTCTACAATGAATCCCTGCCCATGCTGGGATCAGGGGTTATGAAATGGCATTCGAATTGGCAAAGGAAGCCAGAAAGTTGAGCCAAAGGAAAGAACAAATGTCATTATTTGACGCTGATTCTTTGTCAAAATACAAGATAATTAAACGAAAAAATAAGAAAAGATCAAAATGCGAAATAAACTCTGAGAGAAAAATGACAAAAACTATAACAAGCCTTAGAACAAAACACTATAAAGGAATGACAATACATCCAGATGGCACAAGAACCTATAGGAAATGCAACAATTGTCCTGGTGTGGAACTTACACCTACCCACATATTCTTATAGCCAGCAATGGCCGCAGCCTTGCAAAAATTAGACATAGACCCTGAGCAGCAGCTTTACACACCTAAGATAGTGGACATTGCTGCTGCTGTGATGGAGATACATGGATACATCTGAGGCTCTTTATTGGACACGACAACAACAACGGCATTCCAGAGTAAAATAAATTATCAGAGATAGATACATATTTTTCAAATGAATTAAAATAAATATAATCGATACTGAGTGAGAGTTGAATTAAAAATATTAGAAATTTATTATCTTCGGAAACAAACCGTATCTAAAATATCAATTTTCTTTTTGCTACATGTTTTAATTTGCATTTACCTATTTTACATATCTCTGATTGTATTTGAAAATCGTTAACCAATTCTTCATACTTTTGGCGAAGTGGTGTTTTATTAATTTGTTATTTGATATTATTAGGGTTCTTTCCTGGTATTCAAAAAGGAAAAATACGTGTCGTTCAATTATATTTTTCAATTTATCAAACAATTTGGCCGCTGAATATCTGAATCTGGTAGAGCGCCATCTGGTGAATAAAATTGTAACTAAAATCAATTTCGAATTTTTCATTATTTGCCATAAAAAATCCCATTGCATCCTGAACACAATGGTGTTTACCGCATTGCTCTAGCGCAAATATTCGCGGAGTTATTAATTTTTAAAATAGTGCGGGACTTTTGGATCACCCTGTATATTTCAAACGTGAAATTCTTTCTAAGTCAAGTATAAAATTTTAGAAAATTCTATAATTATTACCAGTTGCATATAAGACAAGCTATATCCGATCTGGATAATTGCACGTGAAACTATTTACAATAATTTGATATGGTTTTATATATAAAAAAAACGAAGTTTTCAACAAAACTATATCTTACGTAAAATGTGTGGTGGAAAATAAGAAAAAAAAATGGGGACAAAAATATATATATGATTAAACAACAGAGAAAAATAAAATTTTCATTGATTTATGAAGAAATTGGGTTGGCCAAATATCAGGGAACAGACTAAATCAATGTTTAGTTGTTTTCTGTTCCACTAGATGGCGCTCTGTTATCTGAAAAGCATATGTGCTCCTGGTCAGGATATGCCTACTTTGTTTTTATATCAACACCTGACCCATTTATTTTTTATTTTTTATTTTGTTTTTTCATATATATAAGATAATATCTTATCAATAATAATATTTAATTTGGTTTTTAGGTATATATAACAGCGCTTACAATTTTTTTTAAGCGGTAAAAGCAACTATTGTAATGAAATTATTTTAACAGGATTATCAACTCTATGATTCTCTATATATCCTCCGTACATATATATATATGTTATAAAAACAAATGAGATTTTCTGCTTTAATTTAGATCATGTTGAGGATTATGGTAATGTAGTCGTGGCAAAAATATTAAAAAGAGTTTTGATTAGTGAATTCTTTAATTGAGCTTGAAGACTATATATATATATATATATATAAACATAATTTGGTAAAAGTACTGCCTGGCTTAAGGCGAGTAGAACAAGGAAAACAAAAGATTATTTACATAATGTACAAAAGATTTGAGCCGGCCATCGGGAAAGAACAAAAACGAGTTTTTATAGGAGAAGCATGACCTCTGGCGGTCGATTTAACAGAGTTTTGGATCTATGAAATATAATTTTAAATAGAATAATATTTTAATATAACATATATGTTGGGATTATTTGTTGTTGAAAAAGTAAGAGAATTGAAGGTGCAGTCGTGAAAATAGGAAATATAATTATTTACTTTTCAAGTAGCTTTTATTTTGAATTACTTGAAACAAATTACACATCAAATTATTTTTCACAGTAATATAGAATTTATAAAATGAATCTTATATTCGTGAATTAAAAAAAGGTAGGTTAACTATACATATATTTACAACAATAGTCAAAGCGTTGTGTTTTAAATCTATGGTCAAAAATAAAAGTCAATGATGAAAATAAAATATATGTTTTTAAAAAATAAAATATTTGCATTTTAAATTATACTAGCAAACTTAGCGCGCCTTACGTCGCGCTTTAAAGCACATACAATTTAAAGCACATACAATCCTGCCTTCTTCACAGACATAATAACATTATAACAACATTATAACATAATAACAAAATCACACAAACAAAAACGAATATGGGGGATTCTTTATTCATTTATTTCAACTATATAACACTATATAATGTGACATAGATCAATTTTCGATATATATTGAAATTTTATTCTATTTTGAGCGTCTATTTTGAATATTCACTAAATATCGAAATGAATATTAACTAAATATCGATTAAAGAATATAAATATATGTTTGTAAAAATTAATATTTAATAAAATAAAAAATACGCATAGGCATATTTAATATAAGCAATATTAAAATAGCCAATTTCTGGCGTAATTAAATATAAAAATGACCTTAACAAAATAAAAACGGTGCTAAAATGAGAAATTAAAAATGAAAAATGTTATTAAAGTGTAAAAAGGCAAGTATGAAAAGTATTTAAAGTTTAATTTAAATTTATATATAAAATTATTTCGTTTTATTTCAATCAATGGCCGAGCGTGTCGCTAACGTCGAGCTAAATGCGTATTTTTGCTAACTGCGTTATTTTTAAAAGTTTAAATATAATTTTGAAGTTACCTGAATAATTCCGGGACTAAATGTAATATGTATACGAAATATTGTCGTATAAAATAAAATATTAAGAGAGGAGTTAGGGAACAAACAAACAAACTAACAAACAAACAAACATTTTTTGCGCTTTAATAATAAGATAAGGCTGTTCCACTGTGACCAAAAATATTTTTGATCGCAGTGGCTTCTTGAGAAACCAAGAAATGGGTATTTAAGGTCAAACTTGTGTAAATACGCTTAACAAATGAAAAACAATAGAAAAAAATAAAAATAAAAAGGTCAGGTGTTGATATTAAAAACCAAAAATATTTTTGGTCGCATTGGTACAGCCTACTCCACGCTGACGAGCACCAACAGTGCGAAACGCGTTCGTGGATGGCTTTTCTTGATTTATCAAGAAATTGGGTTGGCCAAATATCAGGGAACAGGTTAAATCAATGTTTAGTTGATTTCTGTTCCACCAGATGGCGCTCTGCCTTCTGAAAAGCACATGTGCTCCTGGTCAGGATATGCCTTTTTATTTTTAATATCAACACCTGACCTTTTTATTATTCTATTTTTCTATTGTTTTTTTTTTTTTCATATATATATTAATTAAAATGCATATTTCGGATCTAAAATAAAACAAAACATTTTATTTATTTCAAAATGCCAATATTTCATATATATAGTAGCTGATAGGTTTCAGATATAAGTATGGAGAGAGAATGTAATTCAGGGGGAGTGTGGTAGGAAATTAAAATGTTAATTAAATTTATTCCTGGCTTACATTGTGGATTAAAACAGATTATAACTATCACTACAGGTGTTAGAGTTTTGTAGTAATCGTTAGAGACAATGTGAGGGCGGATAGTAATTTAGTATTGGGGCATGCATTTAATAATTAAAATTATATTTTGTGGGTTTATATATATATATATATATATATATATATATATATATATATATATATGTCGTAGCTAAATGAAGAGGCGCAGCCGTTATGCCTAGCGAACAGCGCACCCGCGATGTCTGCCACCTTTATTTTTTGTCCCGCTTTTATACATGGATGAATTTACATATTTACATTTTAACACAAGCGTAACATATTTACATACTTAGTTTGACGGAAATAAAATATATCTCTTGGCATTAACTATACAAATTATGACATATATATATGTTATATTAAAATATTATTCTATTTAAAAAAATTATATTTCATATATCCAAATACTCTGTTAAATCGACCGCCAAAGGTCATGCTTCCCCTATAAAAACTCGTTGTTGTTCTTTCCCGATGGCCGGCTAAAATACTTTGTATATTATGTAAATAAGTTTATTTCTTTTATTCCTACTCCTTAAGCCAGGCAGTACTGTTATCAAATTATGTTTATGTATATTCCTTAGCTCAATTAAATAAATCTCTGATCTTCAATATTATTATTATTTCAAGATTGTTAGCCACGACTGCATTACCATAATCCTCAACATGATCTAAATTCAAGCAGGAAATCTCATTCATTTTATATAACATATATACAGTCTTGTCTGTAAATAGAACTCTCAAAAGAAAACTATTGGAATCTCTTGAAACTTGAAGTGAATATAAAGGGTACTGTATAGTCTCACAATTTTCAATAGAATAATCCTTCTTTAAATAAAATATACTTCGGCCAGTAAATCTTTTTTATTGTCTCGACGTTTCGACAAAAATATTTTGTCCTCGTCAGGATCGAACAAAAATTAAAACATTTGGCAAAGCGTTAGAAATTATACAAATTTATATATTAATAATAATTTCTGACGCTTTGCCAAATGTTTTAATTTTTGTTCGATCCTGACGAGGACAAAAGATTTTTGTCGAAAGGTCGAGACAATAAAAAAGTATTTACTGGCCGAAGTATCTTTAATTTGAAGAACTATGAATGCCGGCCAGGCAGCCTCTTTCTTTACGATAATGATCCTTCATATCAATATTAAGAGATGAAAACATCAGACTTCAACGATTCTCACAAATTCCAATACAATTTTGTATTAACTTAGATTGTGGAATAATTGCAATGGAGATTTAAAAGGTAAACACCTATAAAATTAATTGCAAAAAGTTTCTTTATTAAATAAAACGGCAAGCTTTCAAGCGTTAGCTCATCATCAGGCCAATTATTTCGCAAATTTATACAATATATATAGAGGTGTAGTAGGTATTTTTGCATATTTACACTTGAAAAAAAGGAAAAAAGTTTTAAAATTATCTCTGAGAAATGCTTTAAATATATATTGTTGCACCAGGTTGCGGCTTGGCAGACTCTTCAGCCTTGATTCTCTCCTGTGCTGGGTCTTGCATCTTACCAGAGCGTGTTTCAACCATCCTACAAATTTATATAAGGGAATAATGAGATAAGTCTACTTTAAGTAGCCTCCAGAAATAATCTATTTATTTTCACACATCAAAGAGAGCAGTGAAGTTACAGTGTACCTAAATACAAATGATGATAATCTAAATAATCTGTTTTAAATAAATATCATAGAATATTTTATATAAAAATAAATAAATATATAATTTAAATTTCAAATATATTAAAAATAATATAAGAAATACGCCATTAATCATGATGTAACAATATATAGCCTAAAAATCATTTACATATAACGGAAATAAAATTCATAAAATATGTTATGCAAAAACTATTGAAAACATGATTCATTTCTAAATTACAAAAAAAAATATTAAAGAAATCCTTTGATGAATGGATGACAGATCATAACTCAAGTAGGAAAAGACTATTTTGTATATTTATTGGTCGTATATATTTTATTATTATTACGAAGTGTTTAGTTACACATGGTCATGGAGACCATTTACAGTAGTCTTTTTATAATTTGTTGTAAAGTTAGGAGAGGGGTCTCTATTCTATACAACTCATTTGTAGAGGCTCCGATGCAGAATATGGTCTGGGGTTGTCTCCCTGTATTACATCGAGTGCAGTTGAGATGACCTTGATTTCATCCTTGAATATTTCCTGTATTTCCAGTTTTGAGGTCAATCAGACAAGCTGTTCCTTAACAGGGTAGGTTCGTCTTTATAGCCGACTTTTATGGGTCAGGGGCCAGCTATGAGAGTTATAGAGATTTTTCTCTTCCATATTTCTTCATTATCGAAAAAGATAGCTTTGATTGAAAAACATCACGCTTAGAAATAAAATAAATCTTAACTATACTTAAGAAAGTGGAAAGTCTTTGATTTCGTCCATCGTCTATACACCAATACCTCGCTTTGCGTCGTTTCGTTTTGCGTTTTTTTTTTCGAAGTTGCGTCGCTGCTTAATTTTTACTGATTTTCACTGAGCGTCGTTAGATTTTCGAAGTTGCGTTGTTTTGGATTCGAGTCATTAATTTTTTAATTTTTTTCCCTAAAATATGGCCACACCTTTGTTTTTGATTGCGCCTTCACATATTTTCACTTTGCGTCGTGTTTTTTTTTGGAACGTAACCCCGACGCAAAGCGAGGTATGGGTGTATATATATTTTTTCAAGCAGAAATAATGTAATATATTTTTTCTCAATATATAAAAAGTATTTAAAATATGTATATAATAATGTGTATATAAAAATTGTATTTATTATTTAGTTTTTAATGTGATAATCTTGTTGAAGGACTGACAAGTCCGAAAGATTGAAAATAAAAAAGTTGCACAAGAATCTTAACCCTGGAAGCTTCATTTATTTTATAATATATATATATATATACATGTGATGAGTGATGCTGTCGACTCATGTAATGAGATGAGAATTCCAGTAGCTTTTGTAGAAATCCTGTCGACTTAAATGTGATGATGAGTTGCTGTCGACTTATCTGTGATGAGATCCTGTCGACTCATGTAATAAGAGATGAGATTTCCAATAGCTTTTGTAGAGATCCTGTCGACTACTGAAATAAGAGTTGAAGTCCTGGTAGCTCTTGTTGTACTGTGTTGACCGAGAGGAACAGTCAGGATGTAGAGTTTTCCAGTACCTCTCTGCACCTTGGAAGACCTTTAAAAGTTCTCACAAAATACAGGCAGTCGTGGTCGAGGCAGAGTGGAAAGCTGGGGATATCCACACAAAAAACGAAGACACAGTTGCACTAAGAAAGTTCCGTAAACAGATAAAAGTTGAGCCGGGAGCGAAAGATGGAGATAGAAGAGTCCTTACTAGTCTACATGGTGAATGAGGAGGACCTTGGTGACAACCGACGTGAGCTTCGCTGAGGGTGAACTAAACTAAACTGTACTGAACTGTACTGAGCTGTCAAGTCCCTATAAGAGTGATGTATTTATAGGTTAAAAGACGGGGGGGACCTTATGTGACAGGGGCGTTTGAGAAAGGGCGCCTTTACCTGTCCAGGTGTGAGAGGGGTCTCTGCATTCCACCACATGTGACAGTGTGGGTGGCCTGTCGTGGGAACTGTGAATCTACCTGATTTATGACTTCCCTCTTTAGACTTTGTTGTTTTGGCAATACTATGCTCGATCTCTGCTTTAGCTCAACTTTTAAATCTATTACAGATTTTATTTATTTATCCACTTTGTACAAATTACATTACATAGGGCGATGTAATGACACAGATTAATCATGCGCATAATTATTTATAGATGTGTTTCTATATACAACATGGCAATCTTGTTATAAATTATCTACACAATATGAGGTTGTTGTTTTAAATTACCATATATATATATATATTATTTTCGAAGGAGACAAATGCAATTTCGTTCACACTTGAATTTATCGTATATATTTAATAAAGATCACTGTAATATCTTTCAGAGTTATTGTCTGAATCCCGATATACATGCTAAAAGGTACAACCTTCTTAAGTCTTGTCCATGAGTGTATATATTATATGGAAAAGGTTATTTTTACAGGTAGGTAAAATAATTAATTTATAAATGAAATTTATCGACTAAAAAAATTATTTCTAACCTTTCAGCTACCCGCTTGTCGCCCTTTTCAAGGAAACTCTATATCGTCAATAAAAATCACTACAATAACTTTCAGATTGTAGAAATTAAACTCTTAAAATCACGATCATTAAAACAATAATAAACAATAAGAGGAGCTTCTTGTGTAAATTTCTTTATTACCGCAAGCTTTCGAACAGAACGTTCTTCAACGGGCGTGGATAGTAACGTTAGTACGTTTTTACTATCCACGCCCGTTGAAGAACGTTCTGTTCGAAAGCTTGCGGTAATAAAGAAATTTACACAAGAAGCTCCTCTTATTGTTTATTATTGTTTTAATAACTTTCAGAGTTATTGTCTGAATCCTGATATACATGCTGAAAGATACAACTTCCTTAAGTTTTGTCCATGAGTGTATATACTTGGTTATCTCGTGTGTCTTCAATAAATATATATTCATGCTATAAGGTACAACTTCTTTAAGTTTTGTCTATTCTTCGTTTAAAATACGAATTGTCTTAAATGTAGTAGGTCTTAAATACGGAAGAGATTGAAATAAAGAGAGAGGGTATAGAGTCAAAACTACTCCAAGGAAGTGGGAAGCCAAAATGAGGGAAAAATACCCTCCAACCATTCCTTCCCAACATGTGATTGAAGTAAAGCTGTTTGAAAAGAAAATTTACGAAAAAAACTGTTTTAAAGAGTTTCAAGAAGCTTTGAGATTTTGGAAGCCAATTTTTCTTTCTTTCTTTTCGTCAAGTTTTTTTTTTCTTACCTTCAAGTTTTATCCTCTCATCATTGAATTGATTTTTTTAACCCTTTGTTTTTTTTCTCGAAACTTAATTTTTACAATTTGAGAAAATTATTTTATATATCGAATATTATAAACAAGATGTGATGCACTAGCGCCATCTGTTATCAAAATTCGAAATTATTTTTAAAGGCGTAAGATTCTTTTTGAAAATAAACAATTTCTATTGCCCTTACTGCAATGGAAAAATTAATGGGAGGGCCTGGCTCATCAGTGGTGAACCCACCCAGCGGTTTCGCCAGTTTGATCTTCCATACCGCTTTTATATTGCATTTTTGGAACTTCCTTTTATAGTGATACTGTTGCTAGACTCTTGGAATGGGTATTTTAGAAGAACTATGGACATAAGATTTGAGGACAGTAGAATTACATACATTTATAAATATGTGTATGTTTTTCTACGTTTCTTTTTTTGTCTGTGGAATATTTAGTAGAAATTCTATAGAACGAAATATTGATGAGACACCGAAAACTTTTCGTGTGTTTGTTTATTAGAGGTTTTAGATAGAGTTATATGAAAAATATGGCTTTTTCGCATAAAAAATATTCCAAATTTTACACAAATAAATTTACTGGCAAGGCGTTTCTTTTAGATATCATCAAATATTATCTCTACAGACCTTACTGCAATGATATGAGTTATTGAATGAGAGGGCTTGGCTCATCAGTAGTGAACCCTCTCAGCGGTTTCGCCAAATTAATCTCTAGACCGCTCTACTATTGTATTGGACTGGTTTTGTTATATACCCTGCATTTTCTATGGAAGGCAGCTTAGGGGTGTTTAGTGAACTATGGACATAAGCTTATAGGTCTGTAGAGGTACATACATATAATTTCAAGGTATTGCATCGAGCAAAGCTCTTCCGCAAAATATGTTTTCATAACCAATATATATTAGTAAATTAAATTTTATTGCCATCTATCGTTAAATTTTACACAAATAAATTTACTGGCAATGCGTTTCTTTTAGATATCATCAAATATTATCTCTACAGACCTTACTGCAATGATATGAGTTATTGAATGAGAGGGCTTGGCTCATCAGTAGTGAACCCTCTCAGCGGTTTCGCCAAATTAATCTCTAGACCGCTCTACTATTGTATTGGACTGGTTTTGTTATATACCCTGCATTTTCTCTATGGAAGGCAGCTTAGGGGTGTTTAGTGAACTATGGACATAAGCTTATAGGTCTGTAGAGGTACATACATATAATTTCAAGGTCAACACTCCTAAGCTGCCTTCCATAGAAAATGCAGGGTATATAACAAAATCAGTCCAATACAATAGTAGAGCGGTCTAGAGATTAATTTGGCGAAACCGCTGAGAGGGTTCACTACTGATGAGCCAAGCCCTCTCATTCAATAACTCATATCATTGCAGTAAGGTCTGTAGAGATAATATTTGATGATATCTAAAAAAAACGCATTGCCAGTAAATTTATTTGTGTAAAATTTTAACGATAGATGGCAATAAAATTTAATTTACTAATATTCCAAATGTTACTTCTATTTACATAATAGGTTTGAAGTATGCAATTTACATACTCTTGCTCTCTTCGTCAACTATACTTGTCTGCCCTCTTTCTACTTCTTGTATGTACCCATAGACTTAAGGACAAAACTTTAGGAAGTAGAAAGTCTTGGATATCACCGGTCATCTGTTCGAAAACTTCCATATTTCTCCTGAAAAAAAATCATTAACCACCCTTGTCGAAATACTGAAATCTATCAATAAATAATCTCATTTCAATCTAAGATAGAACGATAGAAACAAAATTAAAAAGAAGTGGAAAGTCTTTGATGTCGCATGTTGTCTGTTTTTTTCTTTTTTAAAGGAGACAGAGGCAATTTTGTTCACACTTGGTTATCTCGTGTGTTTCAATAAAGATCACTGTAATATCTTTCAGAGTTATTGTCTGAATCCCGATATACATAGTAAAAGGTACAACTTCCTTAAGTTTTGTCTCCATGAGTGTAGTTAAGACTAACCCAGGTTTCAGGAGCGTATAAATAGATGACGCCCACTATGGCTAGATGTTTGAATATAGAATGATAACGTAGAATTTACTTTTGAAAATGTTAATTCTTTGTGTGCGTGGAAGGTCAGTACTTCTATTTATCAAAATTCGAAACTATTATAGACACGTATGATTCTTTTTTAAAATAAACAATTTCTACTGTCCTTACTGCAATGGAAAAATTAATGAGATTCCATTACAGCAAGGGCAGTTGAAATTGCTTAATTTTTAAATGAATCATACCCGTCTATAATAGTTTCGAATTTTCATAACAGATGGCGCGCTAATGCATAACTTCTATTTATAAACAAAATATAGGCATACCCATATACTTATATTTATATAAAATGAAAGGATTTAAAAGCACGAATGTTTATTTTATACATAATACAACTTCTACTGTCCATACTGCGATGAAAAAAATATATATGTGTTAATTTATGCCTAACTTACCTTGTCTTTATTGTTTGCGGAAGAGCATTGCTCGATGCAAATATTTGCATATAATTCTACTGTCCTATAAGCTTATGTCCATAGTTTTCTTGAAAACCATTTCTGAGATTCCATCCTTCAGTGCTGTGTATATAAGCAGAATCGTCCAATACAGTATTAGAGCTCGGAGAAGCGGTCTGGTGGACTATGCAGGTCTAGTGTCCAATGGTTGCTATGATATTTATGGTGTACCTTTACTGATATTTAACCATTTGTACCTACCATTAGTTAGAGGACCTTTAAATAGATTCAGTGTACAAATTAACGAAACCGCTGGGAGGGTTCACGAATGATGAGCCAAGCCCTCCAAATATATTTTTTAATCACAGTAAAAACAGTAGAAGTTTGTATTATGTATAAAAGAAACATTCGTGCTTTTAAATCCTTTCATTTTATATGTATAGATGTTATTGCTTTGTGTTATTTTATACTTCTATTCATGCAGTCGTCATGTTGAGAGGATACATTGGATTCTTGGAGCATTCCCCCCATTTTGGTATATATGTAAATATGAAAAGTAAAAAAATCCATACTTTGAAAATTTTCTCTATCATACTGATTAGACGGTTGGAAAAGGAATAAACACAGAGATTCGCTTCTATGAAATTTATTTTCCAAAGTTGCCAGGCGTCCTTCTCGAAAGATTGATGGTCCAATCAAAGCAATCTGACCTTCCTGGAGGTAGAATCTCCCACGTTTGGCACTTTTCCCTCATTCTTCTTTTTGTCGTCCTCAATTTGTTTTGTGACTTAACTCCTTCTTTACTTTTCTTCTCTCCTTTCACCTTGAAAATAAGTTTTTTTTTAGAAAAAAACTTTGAGAGTGTGTTCATATTTTTTTATATTATAATGGTATATCGTGGAATATATACAGCAAAATCCCGATTAAACCAACCTGGGATATAACGAATATCCCCTTATAACGAACCTGAAATAATCCCCATTTTTTTATAATACATTTTATTTTATAATACAGTGAAATATGGTTATAACGAACCATGGCTATAGTAAACCACAGGTTCAGTCCCATTGAGGTTTATTATAGAGGGGTTTTACTGTACCTGTATAGGATTAAACCAACCTGGGATATAGCGAACCTTCCCTTATAATGAACCTGATATAATCACCATTTTATTATATAATACAGTGAACTATGGCTATAATGAACCATAGCTATAGTGAACCACAGGTTCAGTCCAATTGGGGTTTGTTTTATAGAGGGGTTTTACTGTAATTTTATAATAATTGATATATAGGGTAAGAAAAAAGAATCCCCTGATTATGTAATAACTCTGAAAGATATTCGATACACAGTGACGTTATTGAAGACACACAAGATAACCAAGTGTGAACAACCTCTATCTCCTGCGACATAAACACTTTCGACTTTCTTAAGTTTTGTCCATGAGTGTACTAATGCGTTCTCTCATTCAATTTTTTTATTCATTTCAGTATAAGATCGGTAGAAAAATGTATTCAAAAGTAAGCGTTAAAAAGAATATATTTTCAGACATAAATGGCGCTGTCTTTACCCAATGGCATTTAACATTTTGTATATATATTGTATATATTTTGTATTGTATTTTGTATTGTATTTTGTATATATTTTGTATATAAATGACATTTAACATTTTGTATATATTCTTATATTAGATAGTAAAAAGGCATATATTGGATCGAATAAAACATTTTATTGCCAATATTTCAGTTGGCTGAACGCCAACCTTTATCGAGGCATTACATCTTTATATACACAAACTCAGCGGCGCATAGTGTTATAATATCACAGTTGGAATAATTTAAAATACAAAGTAGGCAAATTTGTGCATGAAATCATTATAAAATTACAATCAGAATAAGTTAAATATCTTAAGATATTAAAGGAAAAAAATGAGGCCTATCTTATATGTATATGTACATATGTATAAGACTACAGATGTGGTGTGGATAGAAAGTCGGAATGTATTCAAATCAGGAAAAATACGAGGAGAGAATGGTCATAAATAACAGAGGGGAATTAGAAGTCAGGCTTGGAATATGTAACAAGGAGAATTTTATAAATCTTTTTTCTTTGGTTTTATGTTATTTTACAGTCTTGTTTCTTGGATATCTTACCCATTGCCATGTTTTATACAGAACAGATATTACATTTATATATTATGTACACATGTGTACATTTTTGGCCATTTTATTTTAATTGAAGGACTATTTTTTACGCGGAGTAAATACGAGGCGAAGTAACAACACCAGGCCAATTAAGCGACCAATGAGCTTTCTGCATTTTTTTTTCAAGTTACTTGCGTACTTTTTTTGAAATATCAAAAAATAATAATATACAGTAGAATCTACATGAGAGGACACTCACGCTAGAGGACATCTCTCTACAAAGGAGAGTTTTAATTTGCAAAATGACCATTTTTTACTATTAAGTAACTCTCCGGTAAGAGGACACCTCTCCCTAAAGGACAATTTGGCTCTGCAATTAGGTATTGTCTTTTACAGGGAGGTTCTACTGTAGAATTAACAAAAAATCTTCACTCATGGAGAAAATTTAAGGTTTTACCTTTTATGATGCATATCGGGATTCAGACAATAACTCTGAGAGATATTACAGTGACCTTTATTGAAGACACACGAGATAACTAAGTGTGAACAAAATGGCCTTCGTCTCCTTAAAAAAAAAAAAAAAAAGACCGGCGACATCAAAGACTTTCTACTTCCTCATGTTTTGTCCATGAGTGTACATTTTGTTGTTGGTATTATTTATGAAATTTTTAATATTTATAATATTTTTAAAACAATCTTATTTGACTGTGGTTAGGCGCCAAATTTATAGTAACACATATAAAATGTACCTGGAAAATATCCCCAGGGGTAAGCCGTATCAATATGGAGTATATTTGCATATATACATTTATTTGCATATTGTTGAAAAGAATGCAGCTAAGAATGATATCTAGTAATTGTGGGAAGCACGTAAAGTCCTCATCGATATAGGAAGGAAGACCAAATGTCGAGCAGGTTTCCACATCCACGCTATTGGCTACTTGGAAGGCTGATTTGCATAAAGAATCTCTTTCCTATTAAATCCACGTTCGATACCAAGTTTCCAGGAATCGAAGTTGAAAACTTTCGGATACGGTATCTTTCCCATTCAATCCTTTCTTTCACTGTGAATGACCCACGTTTTCAGCTATTGCTTTAAAACAATTGAATTCAAAGATTTAACTATATTTAGCACAGACATTTTTCTATATTGAATTTCTTTAAATATAAGGATACAAATACACCTATCCCCCGATTTACACGGTAGATACGTTCCTGAGAAAACTTGTAAATCGAAAATTAAAAATGTATTTAAAAAAAAAAGAAATACAGACACAATGTGCGTGTGCAGCAAGTCAGCACATAAGCTCGGGATTCCTCGTGAGATGTGTACACAGCGCATGTGTTTAATCACAATAGCATTTAGTATAGTGCGATAAAAACAAAAAAAACTTATTTAGAAAAACGTGTAAAAGCGAAAACGTGTAAAACAAGTACCGTGTAAATCGGGGGATAGGTGTACATATAAAAATCCAGGAAAACCTTTTTAAAATTCTTTTTATTTAATCAATCAATATCTCCCTTTATTAATTCAGAGAAAAAACACAGCCACATCAAACCAATAGTTTATTTCAACTCCCGACCTTTCAGTGAATTCATGTCATTCTCTTCATTCAGTCTTATATGCATATTTTCTTGAGAGATATAGAGAAAAGGAGTGGAATAAAAAAAAGGGAAAAAAATATAATATGTAAATTTTAATGGGAAATATGTATATATGGAGCTATATAATATTATTGTTATAAATACACTCATGAACAAAACTTAAGGAAGTTGTACCTTTTAGCATATATAACGGGATTCAGAAAATAACTCTGAAATATAATACAGTGACCTTTATTGAAGACGTACGAGATAACCAAGTGTGAACAAAACTTAAGGAAGTTGTATCTTTTAGCATGCATATCGGGATTTAGGCAATAACTCTGAAAGATATTACAGTAACACCTTTATTGGAGACATACGAGATAACCAAGTGTGAAAAAAACTTAAGAAAGTTGTACCTTTCAGCATGTATATCGGGATTTAGACAATAACTCTGAAAGATATTACATTGACCTTTATTGAAGACACACGAGATAACCAAGTGTGAACAAAATTATCTCTGTCTCCTTAAAAAAATAGACGACTGACGACATCAAAAACTTTTCACTTCCTTATATTTTGTCCATTAGTGTAAAATAATATGTAGGGATCTGATATATAGGGTTTTAACTTTTAATTAGACAATTTTAATTTATATTTAGACATTTTCAATTTTAATTTAGATATTTTTTCATTTCAATTTAGACATTTTTCATTTTAATTTAGACACATGGACTTTTCTATAAAAATCCCATGTGTATAAATAAAAATTAAAGTGTCTAAATTAAAATGAAAAATGTCTAAATTAAAATGAAAAATGTCTAAATATAAATTAAAATTGTCTAATTTAAAGTTAAAAACCTATATTAAATTGATGAGAATCGCTTTGAAATTTTATCACTAATAAGACAAACCTTTCCCATATCTTTTTCATATTCTGTTCGCTAAATTGTAGAAATAAAAAGATCGTTATTTATTTAATTATAAAATAATAAGCGTTAAATAGTTTTATATTTGACATACAGCTGGCGCTATGTGTATTGTTTACCTTTATTCCTATGTTGGCTCAAATGGAATGTTGTTGAAAAAAGATAATCAATAACGATATTAACCTTAAAATCTATTAGGGCGTGGTGAACTAGCGGTAAAGAATGTTGATGGGGTGATATGATCCGTATCTTACATAACCATTTATCTATTTTATACCGATAAGAAATAAAGATGGGAATTTTACTGAGAGGATATTGATCTAAAGAGACAAAGGTCGCCTCTCCCGTCAAAATAGACGTCAAATCTAGACGTAATTTATTCCAATATCCTCCCGGCAAAATTTCCATCTATATTTTAGCCATAGATTTGGCCCAGCCACTTTGCCAGCTAAACACCTCTTTGGTAGATTGTCAAATCCCGTTTGGATCTCATGGAATAAAGTCCGCCCTAGGCTGACGAGGGCCATTAGCCCGAAACCATGGTCTCTAGGTGGACGCTTTTCAGTTTACCAAAGCTGGTGTTGTGGCTTTGTCACCGACCCGAGGCCGCTAGATTGTGGCGACGGTCAATAGATGGCGTCTAGATTTGAAGTCTTTTTTGACGGGAGAGGCGACCTTTGTCTCTTTAGATCGATAAGAAATAAGTTAATAAAATGGTGCAACGCGTCCTCTATTTTATATAAAGCAGAACCTGAAGTAACCAAATGGTATTTTTTCATTGTTTGTACACTCATGGACAAAACTAAAGAAAGCTGTACCTATTAGTATGTATATCGGGATTCAGACAATAACTCTGAAAGATATTTGTTACACAGTTATTATATACAGTTTATTGAAGACACGAGGTAACCAATTGTCAACAAAATTGCCTCTGTAGACTTCAAAAAGATAAATGACCGGCGATATCAAAGACTTTACACTCCATTATATTTTTGTCTATGAGTGTATTTATAGCAATAACGCGCCATCTATATATAGAAAATGAAAACATTAAGACGAGAATGTTTTTTTTTACTGATGAGCCAAGCCCTCCTAATATTTTTTTTCATTAAAGTAAGGACAGTAGAAGTTTGATATATGTGTGAAAGAAACACTAATATTACCCTTCCAGGAATAATAAAGTAAATCTACAGTCGACCAGAGAGAGACGTAGGGAGGAGGATGTAAAGGCCGGTCACTTGATATATCAGTCACATTCCAAGGGGGCCATTTTCGTAGAACCTCAGAACTATTTTTGGACAGTTGGGGGGTGGTGGCGACAACAAACGGTCGTTCAGCGGTGGCATCCCCTCGCGCTCCTCTCTCTCGCTGGTTACCTGGAATTCCTCACCAAAACTTGTTGTTTCCTTATTTCCCTCTCTCCACATTATTATCATATTGCCACTCAGAAGAGTCGACAGGATCATATCACATAAAGAGTCGACAGGATCATACCACATATATATATGTCGTGATCGAAGTGAAGGATGCAACCGTTATGCATACAATCCCCAAGAATTAGTTCCAGCCAAGTGAGCAGCGCACCCGAGACGTGCCGTAGCATTCACCCGCGATGTCTGCCACGTTTATTTTTGTAGCTTTTATAGATGGATATTTACATTTTAACACAAGATTAACATATATACATACTTATTTTAACGAAAAGAAATTATACATCTGGGATATTATGCAAATTATGGCATATATATATATATATATATATATATATATTCAATGGACTTTAACGTATAACATATATAAACGAAAATATCGAAGCATTTCTCTCTCTTTTTGATAAATCGTTAAAAAAAAAACGCCCTATATATTTATATCAATTTTATACCTCGGAAACGAATAGAAAAATGTATTTTCAATATTTCACTTCGAGTAAACACTACATTTATCTCTCGGTAGCTATTTATTTCACAATATTGGGTATGACACGAAAATAGGAACTTTTTTGGACCAACCGAACAGTGGCAACACGGCCGCCGCCCGCGCATGCGCGGGCAAGAACAAAAGACTTAGCCCTAAAACTTCCGGTAAACAAAGGCTGCTTTTCGACTTAACGTTTGGTTTTGACGGGCCAGAAAAGGAACTATCCCTTCATAAATTTTAATAATTGTTTTTGAATAACTTTTGTATTGATATTAATTTGTGTGATTTTTTTAAAATAAATATTTCTTTCAATAAGCATTAATTCTTCATCACTGTTTACTAACTTAGGCCTCGTCATTCAACGTTGTGACACTTCTGATCCCTGCAACAAAGGTATTGATTTACCAATTTATAATTTTCAAATCAGTTTCCAGCATTACTGTAAAGCTAGGAACGTTTAGTTCAGGTTAAGCCATCGGGACCTTGTATTGTCTTTCTTTTTTTCAAATCTAAGACAAAGACAACATTTTGGCGCAGCCGACAGGATAAAGATTGAAGAATTTCTGATTACACAAAGGTGCAACTGTGAACCAGTGATTACTTCTCAGGATGGCTGACCAACCAGTTAGTAGTGCTGAACTGAAAAAGCTTAGGACGCCAGTGCGTGCAATGTTCACCAAGGCGTTCAATGAGCTCGAAACAGAGATCAAGAAGAAGGAAGTCAAGAAAGCAGATGTAGAGAAAATCCTCCGCCGACTCCAGACCCACCATGAAAAGCTTTTGATATTGAACATGAGGATGGAAGAAACTCTGCTACGAGAATCAGCGTCTGAAGACATTTTCACTACTGAGTACGAATCCGTTTGTGAGTACGAAGATAATTTCAGTAACATTATGACTGATTACGAGGCTCTTGCGGAAGAGGATGACGTTAGTACTAGTACAATCAGCGGCACAGCAGCAATGAACTATCGACTACCGAAGCTGGAGTTCAAGAAGTTTGGGGGAGAACCAAGAGAATGGATTACATTCTGGAGTCAGTTCAGCACGATTGACCGGGATCCACAGATGCCTCCAGAAACTAAGTTTCAGTATCTCTTTCAAGCCACTGCCGAGAACTCCGAGGCAAGAGAAGCAGTCGAAAGTTTTCCACCGAGTGCCGACAACTACCCTAAAGTCATCGAGTATATCAAATCACGTTTTGGAGAGGATGAAATGCTTGTTGAAATTTATGTGCGTGACCTGCTTCAGAATGTGCTTCAGAATGTGAGAGCCGAAGGTAAGATGTCTGTAGTGAAGCTTTACGATAGACTGGAGACACAACTGCGAGCATTAGAAACATTGGGCGTCGCTCGTGACAAGTTTGCGGCTATGCTGTACCCACTCGTCGAATCAGCGCTACCAGAGGACACCCTGAGAGTATGGGAACGAAGTCAATATACGGTGAGCGGAAGAGGAGTACAGGATAAGTTGACACAACTCATGACGTTTTTGAAGACAGAAGTGAAGGGCGAGAGTCGAGTGAATATGGCCAAAGCAGCGTTCAAGATCGACAACAATCAAGATGCGAAGGATGATCGATCAAACAGGAAATCTCTTTCTAAGAAGAATCCTGGAAGTAAAATGCCGTCAGCTACTGACCTCGCCAACACCACTCAGATCGCCAACACCACTCGGATGCGAAACAACTGCATCTTTTGTGGGAATGGTCACCCGAGTCAAGAATGCTACAGTGGACAGCGGATGCATCTACCAGAGAAGAAAGATAAGGCTAAAGGGAAGAATGTTTGTTTTTGGTGCCTGCTTCCTGGCCACGCATTCAAGAAATGCCGGATTAAGCCACGTTGTCCTGTCTGCGGAGGGAAGCATTACGCCATTATGTGTCCTACTTTGGAAGCCCAGAAGACTTCTCATCACCAAAAAGCGGAACTAAAGGTTTCAGGGGAAAGTCCTGCAACAGAGCAAGAGACCGCCAATCAATTCACGTCAACAACTTTAAACAACGCTACCGTAGGAGGAGTCTATCTACAAACTCTGATAGTCAAGATAAGCGGACCAAAGGGGAAGCATAATGTTCGAGTGTTGCTTGACTGTGGATCCCAGAGGTCCTATATTTCAAAGAGAATGGTGGACGCACTGGGCCTAAAGAGAGTGCAGCAAGTTACACTTACCCACAATCTGTTTGGAGGCGGAGAAATTCGTCAAAAGAAGCACAATGTGTACAAAGTAAATGTTTCCAGCCTCAACAACGAATACATGGATGATCTCAAATTCTTGGATCAGGAAGTAATTTGCGGACACATCAGTCAAGTACAGGATCATACTATACTCAATGAGTTAAAAGCTCGAGGGATCAACTTGACTGACGTATACCAAGGCGAAGAGAGACCGATCCACATGTTAATTGGTTCGGACTTGCTCAGCAGCATTCTGACAGGCAGAATGAAAATATTGCAAAGTGGAGTTGTGGCGACAGAAACCAAGCTGGGGTGGACAGTAATGGGACCAGCAATAGGGAACGACATGGAAGATTCATGCCTGATCGTGACTTCACTTCACGTTAATAGTTTTGACGTACAGGATTTATGGAAATTAGATGTGCTTGGTATCATGGATGCAGCAGAAACAAAATCTAGGAAAGATTTAATCGAAGCCTCCAATACTCATTTCAAGGAGACTGTGAAACGAGACGAAAGCGGAAGGTATATCGTGTCACTACCATGGATAGCTGGACATCCACCAGTTCCAGTCAATCGCCGAACTACAGAAAATAGATTGCTGACTACAACAAGGAATGTCCAGGGCAAGATGCTGTATGAGGAGTATGATACTATTTTTGAGGAGTGGGAAAAAGAGAAAATCATCGAGGAAGTTGAGGATAAATGGGAGGAGTGCAATTATCTCCCTCATCGCCCAGTGCTCAAGGATAGTCACACCACTCCTATTCGTCCAGTATTCGACGCAAGTTGCAAGAAAAAGGGGCTCCCATCATTAAATCAATGTCTGGAAAAAGGAGACAACCTGATTGAGCTCATTCCTGATTTGCTCTTGCGGTTTAGACTTGGAAAGTATGGCATCATTGCAGACATACGAAAAGCTTTTCTCCAGATTCAGGTTCGAGAAGAAGATCGTGAATTCCTTCGGTTCCTGTGGTGGAAAAAGGACCAGAAGACACTAAAATTTTACAGGCATTGCCGAGTAGTCTTTGGCCTTACCTCAAGTCCTTTTCTACTAGCTGCAACCATTAAGTATCATTTGAGCCTGCCGCAGTTTCAAGATAATAGGTGCGCAGAACTTCTTGCCCGAAGTTTTTACGTCGACAACTGCATTCTTAGTTTGTCATCTACACATGATGTCAAAAAATTTATCAAGGAATCCTCCGACATCATGATGCAAGCCAAATTTGAGTTACGAGACTGGATGTGGAATGAACCTGGAATCACAGAACAAGATCCAGCCTCTATTTTGGGTATGAAATGGCACCTTCAGACTGACACTATTGCCATTAATGTGCAGTCATTGAAAAATATAGATGAAGAAAAATCAATCACAAAGAGAAGTATCTTGTCAGCCTGCCATCGGATTTTTGATCCGATTCAATTTACCTGTCCAGCTACAATCAAGATTAAGAAGATGGTTCAAGATGCTTGGAAGGAGAATAAATCATGGGATGAACCGCTGAACGAAGACAGACGGGTCGAGTTCATAAAATGGAGGAAGCAAGCTTTAGAATTGGATCAGATCAAGATACCTCGATGGATCTTACCTATCAAAGGAAAAACAACATTGCACGTGTTTTGTGACGCTTCAGCTATAGCGTACGCAACGGTGATCTTCATGCGAATAGAGAATGCGTCAGTCATAGTTGTGCGATTCGTTGAAGCAAGAAATCGACTGGCAACTATTAAGAGGATCACGATTCCACGACTGGAACTATTAGCCTGTTTGATTGGAGCACGACTGTTGGTGCATGTTCTGGAAAATTTAGAAGAAAGTCCGGAGAAGATTCAATGTTGGACAGACTCCAGTCCTGCCCTATACTGGATACAACAACAAGAGAATTGGGCTCAGTTCGTTTCCAACCGTGTCAAGGAGATCACAACACTTACGAAGAATGAAGATTGGAACCATGTCGCAGGGGAACACAATCCAGCAGATCTTCCATCCCGTGGTGAATCCCCATCGAAATTCATAAAATCCGGATGGTGGGAGGGACCAAAATGGCTTCAGGAAAAGAAAGAAGACTGGCCAGTATCAAAAGTACAGTATGATCTGGAAGCCATTGAAGAAGAGAGGAGGAAGACTGTGGTGGCTGGATTTGTAGCCAAAAAGCCCGAGGAGAATCCATGGTATCTGAATCTATACGAGGGAAAACGTGAAGTGACTCTAACACAAATACTGAGAGTAATCGCGTGGATGCTACGTTTCAAGCCCTCTGAATACAAAGGAGATGTCATCTCACAAGAGGAGCTAGACAGTGCTGAAAAGTCCCTAGTTAAGATAATACAGAGTGAATCGATCGGTGTGGAAGATCCCAAGATGAAGCAGCTACACGCGTTCCAAGATAAAGAAGGATTATGGAGAGTGAAAACGAGGATAGTGAATCGAAATGACGATGAACTGTTCCGATTGCCAATTTTGATCCCAACGAATCATCCGGTCACAGAGCTAATTGTGAAATCAGTCCACGAGAAAATGTACCACTGTGGAGCCCAGACGCTGCGATCAGTACTAAGAGAGAAGTTCTGGATTCCAAAAGCTCGACAACTAGTTCGTCATGTAATTCATAAATGTCCTCGCTGTCGACGATTTGAAACCAAGCGAGTCGACGTACCAGAGGCATCTTTGCCTCAACATCGCGTACGAGATGTTGTGGTTTTTGAGGTGACAGGAATTGACCTCGGAGGACCTTTATATCTGGAAGATGGACAGAAGGTTTGGTTCGTCATCTTCACCTGTGGCGTATACCGTGCGGTCCACCTCGAATTGGTAACTTCCTTATCGACGGAAGCATTGGTGGGAGCAGTAGAGAGGTTCGTAGCAAGACGAGGTTGCCCTGCAGTCATCTACTCAGATAATGGGACGAATCTAGTTGGACTCCGGAATGAGCTTTATCGAGTTAATTTTGGAGTGAAATGGAAGCTAAATCCTCCAGCAGCACCGTGGTGGGGAGGTTGGATCGAGAGAATTGTTGGACTCACCAAAAAACTGCTTCGAAGATTGCTGGGAAAACGTGTTGTCAACTACGAAGAAATGGTGACGATTCTCGAAAACTGTGAACGAGTTATCAACGCGCGACCACTCACCTACATTGCTGAGGACAATGATGATCTTGTGCCATTAACCCCAGAGATGTTTCTTCGAGAACCAAGAGCTGAAGGAGAGATTGATCTAAATGAATTCAGGTGTAATTTTGGGAAGAGCTATGAGAAACGCAAACGACTCCTGAAGGATTTCCGTAAGAGGTTCAAAAGCGAGTACCTAGGATTGTTGGTGCATCACGACAATCGCAAGAAACAACGACAGTTAAAAGTTGGAGATATCGTCCTTGTGGAGGTTGAAAATAGGAAGCAAATAAACTGGCCTATGGGAAAGATTACGAAGGTGTTTCCTGGAACTGACAATGTGCGAAGACTTGTGGAAGTTAAGACTAAGTCTGGATTCATGAAGCGTGCAGTGCAACGATTGTTCCCACTTGAAGTACCATCTGAGGACGTAGAGCAAGGCGACGGGGAGTTTAAACCAGCGGAGGATGAGATCGTCAGGGAGAAAACATCCGGTGTGGAGTCCACGTCAGCGCAAGAGAAAACTACTCCAGTAAAAGTAGGGAAAGTTTACACGCGTTCTGGAAGAGAAGTCAAGTTACCGATTAGGTTTAATTGAAGTTTGTTTTTTTTAATTAATATTGACCTTATAGCAAAGTTCAAAAGGTCAAGGTGGGAGAGTGACACGAAAATAGGAACTTTTTTGGACCAACCGAACAGTGGCAACACGGCCGCCGCCCGCGCATGCGCGGGCAAGAACAAAAGACTTAGCCCTAAAACTTCCGGTAAACAAAGGCTGCTTTTCGACTTAACGTTTGGTTTTGACGGGCCAGAAAAGGAACTATCCCTTCATAAATTTTAATAATTGTTTTTGAATAACTTTTGTATTGATATTAATTTGTGTGATTTTTTTAAAATAAATATTTCTTTCAATAAGCATTAATTCTTCATCACTGTTTACTAACTTAGGCCTCGTCATTCAACGTTGTGACACTTCTGATCCCTGCAACAAAGGTATTGATTTACCAATTTATAATTTTCAAATCAGTTTCCAGCATTACTGTAAAGCTAGGAACGTTTAGTTCAGGTTAAGCCATCGGGACCTTGTATTGTCTTTCTTTTTTTCAAATCTAAGACAAAGACAACAGGGTAAATACAATCACTTTTATTCTCTGAAAATAATTTCTCTTTATTGCCACAGATGTGTTCATTTATTACGATTTATTTACAATCTTTAAAGCAGTTTGAAGAAATATAAATGTGTTTTTGTGTCCTCAAAGTCTAAACTATATCACATTTATGTTTATACTAGCTCAATACTCCAGCTTCGCTTGGTTTCTTCCCGAAAAATGTTTCTCCAACAAAGATTGTTTTAACAAAAGCTAATTATTTTGTGGTTATTTTATTATTATTCTTTAATATTATTAGTAATAATAGGGATATAAATGATAATGTGAAAAAATAGTACAAACGTCATGTTGTACTGAGATAAGGTGCATACTTATAAAAAAAGACATCTCCTTATCGTGCATTTGAAAGTTGCTGATGGCTTGCGCCATCTATCGGAATAAATATAAACTATTCTCGTTGATTTTTAATTATTCCAGAATAATGGGTATTTGGTTAATTCTGGAATAATTAAAAATCAACGAGAATAGTTGATATTTATTCCGATAGATGGCGCAAGCCATCAGCAACTTTCAGTTGCTCGATAAGGAGATGCCTTTTTTCATAAATATAAATGATAAGTTTATTATTATCGTAAAAATAGAGGTTGTCTGGCCGGTATTCATATTTCTATGAAAATAGACACTTCGGCCAGTTTTTCTCAACGTTTCAACAAAGATCTTTTTGTCTTCGTTAGGAAAAATAAATAAAAATAAAGCATTTGGCAAGAAGTTAAAAACAATTTTTAACGCCTTACCAAATGCTTTATTTTTATTTATTTCTCCTGACGAAGACAAAAGCTTTTTGTCGAAACGTTAAGAAAATAAAAACCTCTAACTGGCCGAAGTGTCTATTTTTCATAAAAGGTTAATTATTGTTATTATCATTTTATAACTGAAAACTTATACTATTTGCACTCATGGATAAAACATATGGAAATTGAAAGTCTTTTTTTTTTTGGAGACAAAAGCTATTTTATTCACACTTGGTTATCTCGTGTGTCTTCAATAAAGGTCACTGTGTATCAAATACAATAAAATATTTGAAACTATTATAGACGCGTATGATTCTTTTGAAAATTAAACAATTTCTACTGTCCTTACTGTAATGGAAAATTTAATTTTCAAAAGAATCATACGTGTCTATAATAGTTTCGAATATTCATAACAGATGGCGCGCGGATATATCATAATAAAATATACATTGTATATTTCAGAGTTATTGTATGAATCCCGATATACGCACTAAAAGGTACAATATCCTTGAGTTTTGTCCATGAGTGTAGTTTGTCCAATGATTTGTTCAAGTTGGTCAGTGAATCAGCTTCTGGATCTTCCAACTTTGACCATCAACCATCTTTGACAAAAAAAAATGATTTTCTTTAAACATTCCACTTCTGACGATATGTATCACTAGAGTATTTTTCTCAGAATCTCAACTTTTATGTTATAAATACACTCATGGACAAAACCTGAGGAATTTGTATCTTCTAGCATGTATATAGGGATTTATACAATAACTCTGAAAGATATTTGATACACAGTGATTTTTAGTGAAGAAACAAAGGGTGAAAAAAATTGCCCGTCTCCTTCAAAAAAACAAACAAACAAAAAAAAAAACAGAAAACATGCGATATCAAAGACTTTCCGCTTACCTTAATTTTGTTCATCAGTGTATAACTTAGATTAATATAATAATATTTATTAATAGCTTTTCACACTATTTCGACATGGTTGTTTGCTCACCTTTTTCGATGAGAGTTTTGGAAGTTTTCAAGCAGATAGAATGCTCCTAGCGAAGTTATCCTGCAAAAAAAAAAAAACATGGCTGTCAAATATCCGTTTCAAACTATTTAACAATTTTTTAATATAAAGACTCTTTTAAAAATAAAAAGGAATATATTGGATTGAATAAAAAGATTTATTTGCCAATATTTCGGTTGGCTGAATGCCAACCTTTGTCAAGGCATTACATCTTGTATAAACAAACTCTCATAAACTCACAGTAACTTATATTGATCCAAGCTTTTCAGAATTAATGCATCTCATATGAATTTTTCTAACTTTCATATTAATTATATAGGTTGTTCAACTGATTTTGTGTTTTTAAAAAGACTGAGTTAATTTGGTTCTGTTTCAGGATCCCCAAGATATATGAACGGATCAAGGAATTTCTTCAGATCCCGGTGAGTTTTTTATTAATCCAAATTTCACTTCTAGTATATTTTATGTTGGCCAATTTGAAGAATTAAAAATAATCGTAAATATCGAAAATACATTGAAATTTAATTTGATAATAAAATTGTATCTTTAGATGAGAAAGGACACTACTCGAAAGTTTTTAATTCTTTTTTAGAATTATCCGAGAAAAAAAAAACATTTTTCAAAAATGAAAGTAAAGCTTTTCATAATCGAATTTTTAAGTAACACTCATGGACAAAACTTAAGGAAGTTGTATCTTTTAGCATGTATATCAGGATTCAGACAATAACTATGAAAGATATTACAGTGACCTTTATTGAAGACACACGAGATAACCAAGTGTGAACAGAATTGCACTGTCTCCTTTGAAAATACAGATGACTGGCGACATCGAAATATAAATCTCCCTTATGTTTTGTCCATGAATGTATTTAGAGATTTTATCCAGGTTACGGTTGCAATTTCTCCAATGTATAATAAATATATTTTGGGGCATCGCCCCGGTGTATTACTAATTCGAAAAATTTGATAATTTCTATCGTAGAATGCTATGATATCGAAGCCCGTTCCTGTATCAATGAAGGTCATAGCTCGATTCAAGGTTTTAATCAATCTGAGCAGGAGAGACAAGCACCGGTTCTGTCCTCTCAAGAGAACAACAGTCTTTGATTTCCAGACTCAATTCTGGTTATCTACGGACAATGACTTTCCAGAATGGTTTCAAGGTTTTCCCACTATGTACTAAGTTCAATTCTCAACCTGCAACCCCAAAACACATTATTGACTGTATTGAGTCATCCATTGCTGAGCTCTACTCTTCCTCGGCAGACACCATCAAAAGTCTCAAGCTTTACAATCTTGATACCTTAATATGATTGAGTGGAGATAAGAAAGAAGAAGAAAAACCTGGGTATAATCAACCAGACGCGATATTGAAATCTTAGCTCTTATTACAGCGGAAATAAACAAAACAACAAACAAATTAAAAATTAGAATTGAATACTTACAAATTTACATGTATTTTAATCAACAGAGTTCATAAAATTTATATAAACAAAGTCGTTGATGTAAGAGAGTTAAATAATTTAAATCAAGGAACAATCGATGTCTCATTTCTGTAAAGTTCAGACAGTAAGGTGAAGTTTGTTCAGTTTCTCCGCAGGAACAATTTGATGTGTTTCTGATAGACCTCTTTTATATAAGTATTTCTGGAATTTTCAGAATGATGTGAAAAATTAAGTGATTATAAAATTTAGATGGAAGTGTGTAGGAGATTCAAGGTATATAGGGTGCTGTCTGAATTTGTCAAATATGGTGTTGTCGTTCATTCTACATCATTACCATTACGTTATATACTAGGTAGTCATAGAAGTGCTAGTATAGTATATTAGATCAACAAGTATCTACTCCCTTTATTCCGTAGATGTGAACCTGTTAAATAAATTTAAAGAAATTTTGGGTGACTTACCCTGGTCTCAACCTGACTGCCAACAAATTTGCAGCTGGATGAACACAGTGATGGTTGATCAGGGTCTCTCCCTCAGTTTATATAAATTCTACAAGGCCGCAGTCAATGTCCGTTGGAGAATAATGGATTGGCCGAATGTCGTGGTTTGCTTGGAGGAGGAAAGCGAAGATTGAACGCGGCTGATTCCACACTAGCCCTCTCAATGATATCCTAACCTTGACATACTCTAAACATTGGTACTTTAATTTAAATATTTAATCATGTATGGTTCCTTTTGCTCTGTATGTTTATTTTTTGCATATATGGCTATATTTCTTTTTGTTTTTTTTTTCTTTCTTCTCTCTTTTCTTTTTCCTTATTATTTCTTGTATTTTAGTTTTTGCTTTTGAAATATCTTCCTTTGCCTTTGCTAAATCCCGTAGAGGGGAATCATGTATAGGGCTGGATGCCCCAATAAAAAGGCTTGTGTGTGTGTGTTAAATAAATTTCAGACAAACTCTACCAATTGAATCGTCTGATCACGAGCATCCGGAGCAATTAAAATCATCTGCTGAATTTTTATTAGAGGCCACGCCTCTTGTTCTTTAACATGTGCCGGGTATGTAATTACACACCTTATATGTAAATAATATATCGACCACTTGGTGTCGATTCTTGGGTAAATTTCTTCCCTTTCTTCCTGTATTGTTCGATATGTGGTGTCATATAGTGTTCATTCGTGATCTTCAATTTGCACAAAGCACATATCGTCTTCTACTGAGCTTTTGACATGATTTTCTAATGAAAAAGGTAAAGAATATTCTCAAATCAGCAATGGATTGTTTGACTATAATGTAATTCTCTGAAAATTGGCCTACCTGCTGATTGCCCACCCTTGATATAAAACATTAGAGATTAAATCATTCTTCTATAAGAATTCTATAATACAATATAATGCGGCTTATGATTATAAAACGACATTTGAAAATTATCCCGCATGTGTTTCTTTTGAACGAAAAATCGAAATTTATTTTAAGGAGAAATAACGATTATTTCTAACTCAGGGATGAAGTAAGAAAGGATGAATTGTGAAGAGTAATGATAAATCTCATCCCTGGACACTTTTATTTTTCCGTTCATCATTACTCTTCACAATTCATCCTTTCATACTTCATCCCTAAGGTTAGAAATAATCGTTATTTCTCCTCAAAATAAATTTCGATTTTATCTTTTAAAAGAAACAGATGTGGTATAATTTTCAAATGTCGTTTTATAAGAATTCTGTTATAATTTTACCAAGGTTACCAATATTACTAAGGTTGTCTCCTAAAAGTTTGTAAACACTTGCAAAATATAAATCATAATATGTTTGCGAACTTTTGAAACAACCTTGTATCACTGATTAGATAATCCTTTGGTAAAATTGACAAATCAAGGTGCTTATAATGGGAATAGAACTTTGAATTAATTATCCTAGTTTCTGATCACTTTACAGAAATTGGTCTATTGCCGTTTTAATAAGTGATGCGATTTCTCTGTTTAACGTTGCAATATTTGTGTAATATATCAACCAATAAAATTCATAGTTCTTCAAATTAAAAAGATACTTTGGCCAGTAAATCTTTTTTATTGTCTCGACGTTTCGACAAAAATCTTTTGTCTTCGTCAGGAGCGAACAAAAATTAAAACATATGGCAAAGCGTTAAGGGCGTTCTCACGCGATATTTCAAATTTTGTACAACATCTGAAGGACGAGTTAAAAAAACAAATATTTAACTTACAAAAGACTATGATCTTTGTATTAATACAAATGTTTATACAAGTTATATATATATATATGTACTAATATATGTAAATATGCATTATTTATATGTATGCATTATATATATATATAATATGTAACATGATTCTAAAAGTGTAACAGCCCCACAATATAAATACAATTCAACACGACGAGGACAAAAGATTTTTTTGTCGAAACGTCGAGACAATAAAAGAGATTTACTGGCCGAAATATCTTTAATTTAAAGAACTATGAATGCCGGCCAGGCAGCCTCTATCTTTACGATAATAAATTCCAGTACAATCTATTATAAGAAAAAAATAGTACAAATGTGATATTGTACTGGGATAAGGTGCATAATTATGAAAAAAAGGCATCTCCTTATCGTGCAACTGCAAGTATTTTTGACCAATTCTGGAATAATTAAAAATCAACGAGAATAGTTGATATTTATTCCGATAGATGGCGCAAGCCATTAGCAACTTTCAGTTGCACGATAAGGAGATGCCTTTTTTCATAATCTATTATATGAGTCAGGTACTCAGTAAATCCAAAGAATTGTTTTGTTGTAATAGTATAGTATCAAAATAAACGAAAATAATATAACTTAAGCTTTTAAGTTTAACTTCTTAAGTCCCCATCTGAAATTTAAACTGTCTAATCCGCTGAGAGGGTTAACCGCTGATGAGTCAATACCTCCCTAACATAAATTTCTCCTCCACATTGTGATGTAGCTTCGATAAAAGTAATGTTTTTACTGGAAAATTTGAATTTCAGATCTACACTCAGAGATAAAATATAAATTCGAAACTCTTTTAAAGGCGTAAGATTCTTTTTGAAAATAAACAATTTCTACTGTCCTTACTGCACTGGAAAAAATTAAGGGCAGTAGAAATTGTTTATTTTCAAAAAGAATCTTACGCCTTTAAAAGAGTTTCTAATTTTGATAACAGATGGCGCGATAGTGCATCATAAAATATAAATTGTAATTGATTAAATACAGTAGAACCTCCCTGTAAAGGACAACACTTAATTACAGAGCCAAAGTGCTATTTACAGAGAGGTATGTCCTCTTACTGGAGAGTTGCTAAATATTAAAATTAGGTAATATTTGGAAATGAAAACTGTTCTCTGTAGAGAAATGTCTTCTAGAGGGAGGGTCCTTTTATAGAGGTTCTACTGTATATATTCAATCTATCATTGTGTTCACGACCATCTCTATGTGTGTACTTTTTAGGAAAAAAAATACTGTGTGAAAATCTTATTGTAGAATTTCCGAAAAATAAAGAGCAATGTACTTAGATCTATTCGATAAAAAATTCACAAGAGTTTTTCCACTCTGTGGGAATCGGCTATTTCTCCCCTTTTATTTCTTTGAATATATTTCTAAAATTATATCTTTCCTCCCTTTGAGAGATTTTCATGGGAAGAAATGGAGAAATATTAGTTTTTTTTTTATAAAGAAAATAATATTTGATAGAGATTCCTCTCACAAGAATGTGATCTATTTAATATGTGGATTTTATCTCTACCTAACTTTGGATGGCATGTCAGCTTTTATGGCCTTTGATCTAATTTTAAAGTTCAATACGGATAGAAATTCCATAAAAATATATTTTTAAAGAAATGTACACTTTATGTTTTACTTATGAGGGAAACCTCGTTGATAGAGAATGCCTAAAACATATATATATATATATATAGAAACAAGGGTCGCCTCTCCCGTCAAAATAGACGTCTAAAACCAGACGCCATCCATTGACCGTCGTCACAAACTAGCGGCCTCGGGTCGGTGACAAAGCCACAACACCGGCTTTGGCAAACTGATAAGCGTCCACCTAGAGACCATGGTTTCGGGCTAATGGCCCTCGTCAGTCTAGGGCGGACCTTATTCCATGAGATCCACACGGGATCTAATGGAATCCTCACAATCTACCAAAGAGGTGTTTTTCCGGCAAAGTGGCTGGGCCATATCTATGGCCAAAATATAGATGGATATTTTTCCGGGAGGAAATTGATCTAAAGAGACAAGGGTCGCTTCTCCCGTCAAAATAGACGTCTAAAACCAGACGCCATCCAGATAGACGCTAAAATAAGCGCCATCTTTTTTTCTTTTTTTTTTTTTTTGTCCGGAGAGGCGGCCTTTATATATTTATATATTTGTAACCAATAATATTTTTGCGATGTGTTTATTTTTTATATATATTATATATATTGGATATGTGTAAAAAAAATCATTGCCACAAAAAAATAATTGTCACACATTTTAAAGCTAGATGGCAATTAAATTTATAAATATATATATATGGTAGGCAGGCACAATATGCAGTCATGTGGCCTAAAGTAGTTTCAGGCGTCAATGGGTAACACAGAAGGACGAGGCAGGTTGGATGTCACCTCAGAGATAGAGGACAGCATGGAGACAAGGTCCAGGATGGTGTGATCTACATGAGAGATGATCTGTTGTTGTCCGTCTGTTGTCGGTGGAGGTCGTAGAACTTATTGGAAGTTTCCTGGGAGGAAATGGATAATCTTTGATGGAATTTGATTCCTCGGACCTCGTCCTGTCTTGGGCGGGGGACTCTCAATAAAACTTTATTTCTTTGTTTGTGATTACATGACGGCTGAGCTGTCGTGTTGAATTGTATTTATATTGTGGGGCTGTTACACTTTTAGAATCATGTTACATATTATATATATATAATGCATACATATAAATAATGCATATTTACATATATTACTACATATATATATATAACTTGTATATATATGCATATTATATTTTTAAAAAAGAGAGATAAGATTATGGTATGGAATTATTTGCTGGTTCTTTTTAGGACTAAATGGTTTTGGTAATGCAGTCGTGGTTAAAATTCTTGAAAGAATAAAAATAGTCTTGATAAGATATTTCTTTAATTGAACCCATGGAATATATATGAAAAACAATTTGATAAAAGTAATGCCTGGCTTAAGTCGAGTAGAATAAGGAAAAATAAAAGATTATTTACATAATGTACAAAAGTTTTGAGTCGGCCATTGGGATAAAACAACGAGTTTTTATAGGGGAAGAGTGACCTCTGGCGGTCGATTTAGCAGAGTATTTGAATCTATGAAATTATAATTTAAAATAAAATAATATTTTTATATGACATATATATATAATGCATATTTACATATATTACTACATATATATATACAAGGTGATCCAAAAGTCCCGCACAACTTTAAAAATTAATAACTCCGCGAATATTTGCGCTAGGCCAATGCGGTAAACACCATTGTGTTCAGGATGCAATGGGATTTTTTATGGCAAATAATGAAATTTTCGAAATTGTTTTTAGTTACAACTTTATTCGCTAGATGGCGCTCCACCAGAATCAGAGATTCAGCGGCCAAATTGTTTGATAAATTGAAAAATATAACTGATCGACATGTATTTTTCCTTTTTGAATACCAGGAAAGAACCCTAATAATATCAAATAACAAATTAATAAAACACCACTTCGCCAAAAGTATGAAGAATTGGTTAACGATTTTCAAATACAATCAGAGATATGTAAAATAGGTAAATGCAAATTAAACATGTAGCAAAAATAAAATTGATATTTCAGATACGGTTTGTTTCCGAAGATAATAAATTTCTAATATTTTTAATTCAACTCTCACTCAGTATCGATTATATTTATTTTAATTCATTTGAAAAATATGTATCTATCTCTGATAATTTATTTCACTCAGGAATGCCGTTGTTGTGTCGTGTCCAATAAAGAACCTCAGATGTATCCATGTATCTCCATCACAGCAGCAACAGCATCTTGGGTGTGTAAAGCAGCTGCTCTGGGTCTATGTCTAATTTCTGCAAGGCTGCGGCCATTGCTGGCTATGAGAATATGTGGGTAGGTGTAAGTTCCACACCAGGACAATTGTTGCATGCCCTATAGGTTCTTGTGCCATCTGGATGTATTGTCATTCCTTTATAGTGTTTTGTTCTAAGTCTTGTTATAGTTTTTGTCATTTTTCTCTCAGAGTTTATTTCGCATTTTGATCTTTTCTTATTTTTTTTGTTTAAAATTATCTTGTATTTTGACAAAGAATCAGCGTCAAATAATGACATTTGTTCTTTCCTTTGTCCCAACTTTCTGGCTTCCTATGCCAATTCGAATGCAATTTCATTACCCCCGATCCCAGCATGGGCAGAGATCCAATGTAGAATGCAGTTATTCTCCAATGGTTCCATTTGGGTAAGTAACGAGTGTACTTTCGGTGTGATTTTAGTATTGCCCTTCTGAATTGCTTCTAGAGCGGATATGGAGTCGCTGTATATTAAAATTCCTTCTGCTTGATGCAGGGATGGTTGGTTAAGGCATACATCAAGGGCTTTCCAGATAGCTGTCAGTTCACAAGTGAAGTTTGACGAAATCTGTCCTGCTTCTTCTTTGATTTTGATGTTTGTTCCATCTTGCAGTATTATGTTAATTCCGGCCCCTCCATTACTCAGGGTAAGGTCTGAAGATCCATCTGTATATGCTGTTGAAGGGCGTGGCCTAGCAATTTTAATCAAGAATTTGTACTATGAGGACATAGCCGTTAATATTCCAAACACATTAGACCTCGAAGCCCAAGGTATCAAAGTCTACCTCAATCAAAATAAAGCCATCCACATATACAATATGTATCAAGTCAGAATCTGACGCCATCTATTGACCGTCGCCGCAACTAGCGGCCTCAGGTCGGTGACAAAGCCATAACACCAGCTTTGGCAAACTGAAAAGCGTCCACCTAGAGACCATGGTTTCAGGCTAATGGCCCTCGTCAGTCTAGGGCGGACTTTATTCCATGAGATCCACACGGGATCTAATGGAATCCTCACAATCTACCAAAGAGGTGTTTTGCTGGCAAAGTGGCTTGGCCATATCTATGGCCAAAATATAGATGGATATTTTTCCGGGAGGAAATTGATCTAAAGAGACAAGGGTCACCTCTCCCGTCAAAATAGACGTCTAAAACCAGACGCCATCCAGATAGACGTTAAAATAAGCGCCATCTTTTTTTTTTGTCGGGAGAGGCGGCCTTTATATATTTATATATTTGTAACAAATAATTTTTTTGCGATGTGATTATTTTTTACATATATCATATATATTGGATGATATGTGTAAAAAAATACATTACCACAAAAAATAATTATCACACATTTCAAAGCTAGATGGCTATTAAATTTAGAAATATATATATGGTAGGCAGAGGTTTATGCAGTCATGTGGCCTAAAGTGGTTTCAGGCGTCAATAGGTAACACAGAAGGACGAGGCAGGTTGGATGTCACCTCAGAGAGAAGCCAGCGCTGAAGACAAGGTCCAGGATGATGTGATCTACGTGAGAGATGGACTGTTGTCGGTGGAGGTCGTAGAACTTATTGGAAGTTTCCTGGTAGGAAATGAATAATCTTTGACGGAATAACTGTAATAATTTGTTGAGTTTGATGTCGACTACTGAAATAAGTTGAAGTTCTGGTAAGCCTTGTGTAGAGTTTTCCAGTACCTCTCTGCACCTTGGAAGACCTTTAAAAGTTCTCACAAAATACAGGCAGTCGTGGTCGAGGCAGATTCCTTGGACCTCGCCCTGTCTTGGGTGCGGCGGACTCTCAATAAAACTTTATTTATTTGTTTGCGATTACATGATGGTCAAACTGACGTGTTGAATTGTATCTATATTTTTGAGATGTCACACTATTTATGATTATGGTACATATGTAAATATATTGTATATTGACATATTTTACTATATATATATGTGATATCTTGGGACCTCTGGGACCAGTGTTACCTGATGCTAGACGAACCTCGATGTCAACTCTACCGTGCAGTCGTGGTGGAAGGCGACACAGCTGGGCCAAAGGTGAAATAAACAAACAGAGATTCCACTAAAAGCGTCTGACGTCAAGAAGGAATGGGATGAGGAGAGAGGGAGATCTTTAGAGCAGGGGTTACCTTGTTGAGAGCCAAGCGAATACTGACTAACCTAGGTTCTCGATTTAACACCAAGACCTTTCTTCTTTCTAATTGGTTGACCTATTTAGGTGATTCTTTCCCAATTGGCGGGACCATGCCACGTGGCCGCTGGCTATTGGTTGACCTACTTAGGTATGGTCTTCTCTAATTGGCCTTGCGGCTTTCTTTGATGGAAGATACGTCCGGTCTTGTTCCGGAAATATTGGGCGTCTCTCTACTTTTATAGATTTTGCGGTCACCAGATACCACCGGTCCTGTCAGGAAATATTGGCTTAAACTTAGCTCGCAGGGTTTCCGGGGTCAGAAGGTTAACTGTGACTTTATTAATAGTCGGGCTCTCTTCTAGGCCTACTTCTTAGGTTTGACTTCTACTCTCACCTAAGCCTGATTAGTTTTAACCTTAATCTTCTCCTGTTAGTCTCCATTCCTTCTATCTGTACAGTTGCGATACTTTATTAGATTCTTACGCGGTACAGATTGATGTTAGTTGAGGTTTTCTATTTGCAGTACATAAGAAATTATATACAGTCATGGGGTGGAACATGTGGTAGTAGATATCTAGACTATTTACAACAATTCCATGGTCTTAAATCATCACATATATATATATTCTTTTTTTGTTTTGAAAATAGAGCAATCCATACTTAATTCATTAGATAATAAAAGGCATATATTGGATTTAAAAATATATTTATTTTGCCAATATTTCGGCTGGCTGAACGCCAACCTTTATCGAGGCATTACATTTTTGTATACACAAACATACACAGTGGCGCTCTGCCATCTAAAAAGCACATGTGCTCGTGGTCAGGAGATGCCTTCTTTATTTTTAATATCAACACCTGACCCACTTATCTTTTTTTTTTTTTTCTATTGTCTTTTCTTATATATATATATATATCGAAGTTTAAGCAATCCATAATTAAAATTATATTTAAAAAAGATGAATATATTGGATTTATAATCATTTTATTGTTCCAATATTTCGAGGGTCAACTCTCCTCTCTTTATCGAGGATGTTTGTTCATAGATAAAATAATAATCTATAATATCAAATATAATTATTAGCTGTATATATACTGAATGTATTATTTATATCAAAGATATAATTCTTTCATTGGCCTTGTAGAACGAGAGTGGTGTACGTGTGCTCGCATGTTTTAGTGAAAAACACAAACATCCTCGATAAAGAGAGGTGAGTTGCCCCTCCAAATATTGGAACAATAAAATAATTATAAATCCAATATATGCATCTTTTTAAAACATATATATATATATATATATATATATGTATGAAAAAAGGTATCTCCTTATCGTGCAATTGAAAGTTGCTGATGGCTTGCACCATCTATCGGAATAAATATCAACTATTCTCGTTGATTTTTAATTATTCCAGAATTGGCAAAACACCCATTCTTGATATATCAAGAAAAGCTAACCACGGACGCGTTTCGGGCTGTTGGCCCTCATCAGCGTGGTGCAATATATATATGTATATCTGTGTATGTAAAAATAAAGGTCGCTTCTCCGGTAAAAAAATAAAAGGCTATAACTAAACGACATCTATTTTGACGCGGAAGGCGACCCTCATTTTTATAGAGATCAATATCCTACCGTCAAAATTTACATCTATATATGTAAATATAGTGTATACTAAACGCTTAAATATATTGAGAGTGGAAATTTATTGGAAAAGATTTTCCCTCATTCTGTTTTTGTGGTCCATTTTTTACGACTTTTTTATGAGACATGTGCACTCGATAATAAATAAACGATTAGTATTATCATAACTATGTTTTCTTTTTGTTATTCTTTGGCTCAGGTCATGGCACTTTATTATATGGATGGTTTCCTCTTTGGTTTCCAGTTTTTTACTTCTCCAATCCTTTTCTTACCATTTGCTTCTCCAAGATTGTCTCAAAAATTCGTGTTTTTCTTTAAAATTGTTTTTCTTATTACTTGGCGAATAATATTATTACGGCAATACATAATAATACATAATACAATTACTTTATATATAATATTGTAACATAGTATTTATTAATTTTAATATTTTTTATTAACAGAGTGGTCATTTTTATGTTTATATCTTGCGACTTTGTAAATTTCCCTCGTGGCTTATCTTTTGTTTACCATTCTTAGTTTTGTGCTTGCCTTGAAATAATTGTTGTCTCCTCCTGAAGTTTTTGTCTTCCCTAATTTTCCACGTGGTATTTTGGTGGAGATGCTGGGTAGGTTAGGAAAAACAAACTTCAGGATTACATATCATATATAGTTTGTTCTTGCCTAAAATAAATTGTTGTCTCAACATTGTTGGTCTTCCCTAATTTTCCACGTGGCAATATAAAGACATTATACATAACGGTGAATAATATTAGTGATTTTTATACAATATAATGCGGCCTATGATTGTAGAACGACATTTGAAAATATTCCGCTAGTGTTCCCATCCCTTGAAAATTTTATTTTTCCGTTTATCATTACTCTTCACAATTCATTCTTTCATACTTCATCCCTAAGGTTATAAATAATCGTTATTTCTCCTTAAAATAAATTTAGATTTTTCGTTCAAAAGAAATACTTGCGGGATAATTTCAAATGTCGTTCTACAATAATATTAGTATTTCAATTTTTTGCAAGTGTTTATAAACTTTTGGGACAATCTTGTATAACAACTATCTAGTCCCCTCTATGTTATCTTCTATTCTGTAGCTAGTATTGTAGACTATGGAGAGGCACTATGGCATTGAAGAAGGATTTATGGTACGATCCATCCTGATGTAGACCAATTATTGCTACTGTATCATGATTTGTGCGGGTTTTTTCTTTTGTCACTAGTATTGTATTATCGTAAAGAAAGAGGCTGCCTGGCCGGCATTTATATTTCTTGAAAATAAAGATACTTCGGTCACAGTAAATCTTTTTATTATCTCGACGTTTCAACAAAAAGCTTTTGTCCTCGTCAGGAGCAAACAAAAATTAACAACAACAAAAAGCCTTTATTTAGGGTCACTGACCCTATACAGGATTCACCAGAGGTATGCATAAGAACAAAGCGGTGAGACAAAGGAAACAACGATATAGACAGAATAAAAAGAAGAAAAAAAACAAGAAAGAGAAAGAGGGAAGCAAGAAAAACAACACAAAAAGAGTAGCAGTAAGAAAGTGAAGAGTGAGTGTCGCAAACAAAAATTAAAACATTTAGCAAGAATGATTTTTAACGCCTTTCCAAATGTTTTAATTTTTGTTTGCTTCTGACGAGGACAAATTTTTTTTGTCGAAACGTCGAGGTAATAAAAAGGCTGAAGTATCTTTATTTTCAAAAATATGAGAATGTATTATTAATTTTTATTTATTTTAGATGATAATGTTTATATACACTTATGGACAAAACTTAAGAAGGTGGAAAGTGTTCGATGTCGTCAATCGTCTATTTTTTAAGGAGACAGAGACACTTTTTGTTCACACTTGATTATCTAATGGGTATCTAATGGGAATAATTGAAATGTATCCTGTTATCCTGGGTGATTTGATTAATTTTCCATTTTTGTATCTTTGTGAGGGACACACTCTTTGATTTAAATTTATTATATTTGTGGAAATATAGAATTGAATATTCTTTATATACACTCGTTGATAAAACTTTAAAATGTGGAAGGTCTTTGATATCGCCGGTCGTCTATTTTATTTATTTATTTATTTTTTGAATGAGATAGAGAAAAACTTTGTTCACACTTGGTTATCTAATGTATCTTCAATAAAGGTCACTGTATTATCTTTCAGAGTTATTGTCTGAATCCCGATATACATGCTAAAAGGTACAACTTCCTTAAGTTTTGTTCACACTTGGTTATATCATGTATCTTCAATAAAGGTCACTGTATTATCTTTTAGAGTTATTGTATGAATCCCGATATTCCTACATGCTAAAAGGTACAACTTCCTTAAATTTGTGCATGAGTGCATTTTGGTAACTTATTATGTTGGTTATATCGGTGTGAGTGTTCACCATTGATGAGCCAGGCCCTATTCCAATATTTTACCATTCGTAGTAAAGACAGAGGAATTTGTTTTATTTTGGAAAATAAACGGGCAATAAATAGTTTCATATATAAATACTGTTTTGTTTCCCACTTGGCAAATACGCAAGTAGGAAAATCAGAATGATTGTTTACAAAACAATTTGTTCTCGTTAGGCTTAATTGAATATAATGTTTATACTAGTTTAAAGAAATAAGTTTACTTATCTTGGTCAGGCAATCATCCCAAGCTTTACAAATGAATTTATTTTATTTTTCTTTACATTGAATATTTAAAGAATATGATTTAAAGCCGCAGCTATGAAATGCATTGTCTTTAGTGGCGCGCGTTGGTAAGAAGAATCTTCTAGAAGGTGGCGAGCTCCCTCTGGCAGTCCGCCAGCTGGCCTCCCATTGGTCAGCGATGACGTAGCTCTCCTTCACCGCCGAGCGTACACCGCCGCGTGCTGCCTTCTGCTACCTATGTTAGAATAAAACGAAACATACTCCCCTCCTGTGGACGTAGTCCACACACAAGGCAAAAGAAAAGGATCACATAGTGTAGAAAGTGTTTTTTTTTTTTTTTTTTTAAGAAGAAGAAGAAGAAGAATTAGAATGGCAGAAGTGCAATCTTCGAGATGGGTCTTATTAGATGATGTTGTTTCTCTGTTTGAAGTTCCACAACTCGGACATTGCCATCCGCTCCAGGTGACACCTTGGTGATGCGGCCAAGGCTCCACTGCATTGAAGGCATAGGAAAGTCTTTTACCAACACCAAATCTCCAACCTTCAGGTTGGAAGAGGGTTTTTTCCACTTGGACCGTTGTTGCAGATTGTTCAGATATTCCCTGGACCATCTTTGCCAGAAAACATCCCTGGCCTTTTGAATTAATTTCCATCTAGTTAAGTAGTTGTCATTAGGGTGATAACTGGGCTCTGGGAGTGCTGTTAATGGTCTTCCAATCAAAAAATGTCCTGGAGTGAGAGGGTTGAAATCATTTGGATCCGAACTCATCGGATACAACGGGCGAGAATTCAAGCACGCTTCAATTTGACTTGTCAGAGTATTGAGTTCTTCAAAATTTAAAACTGCAGATTTTAAACACCTTAGGAGATGATACTTCAATGATTTAATTCCTGCTTCCCAAATGCCGCCGAAGTTTGGAGCAGATGGAGGTATAAAATGCCAAGTGATGTGTTCATTAGCGACATAACTTTGAATTGAAGAATCCTTTACAAGTTGATGTATATTATTCAAAATATTCTTAGCTCCTTTAAAGTTAGTAGCGTTGTCGGTGAAAATATCAGAGGGTTTTCCTCGACGAGAGATGAATCTTCTAAAAGCAGCGAGGAAGGCAGGGGTTGACAGATCTGAAACTATCTCAAGGTGAATAGCCTTCGTTGAGAAACAAATGAATAATGCTATATATGATTTTAATGTTACTTTTGTTCTTATGACATTAGGTTTAGTTATAAATGGTCCTGCGAAGTCTATTCCTGTTTTGCTAAAAGGGCTTGAGGGTATGATTCTATGAATAGGCAGATCTCCCATGATTTGTTTTGACACTTGGCGTTTCGTCTTGAAACATGTCATGCAACGATTAATGAGCTTTTTTACTAGAATTCTACCGGATGGAATCCAGTACTTTTGTCGGATGGCACACAGAGTTAATTGGAGACCAGAATGAAGATGCTCTACGTGGAATTGTTGAACAATCAATTCTGTAACAAAATGGTTGTGAGGAAGAATTATTGGATGCTTCTCATTGAATTGCAGGTTGGATTTGCGCAGTCGACCTCCTACACGTAGAATTCCTGATGAATCAATAAATGGGTTTAAGGATAAAAGTTTTGAGTTTGATGGTAGTACTTTGCTTTGATTACAACATTGAATTTCAGTTTTAAATTCTGAACTTTGAATGATTTGAATAAGAGTTCGAATTGAATTATCGAGCTCATTAGAGGACAATTCTTTGTGTTTTATTTTGTCGCTGCTGTGTCTAGCATTGTGGATAAATCTTAGGAGCCATGCCGTAACTCTGCTCAGCTTCCTGAATGTTGAGAATTTAAAAATAAAGTCTAGAATAGGACAAGTAGTGAAATGAACAATCGGAACAGTCTTTCTTTTTTCATGACAAACTTCTTTTGGAAGTTCATATGTGATTGGTTGCGGATCTTGTAAACTTGAGTTTGATAGCCAATCAGGACCATTCCACCAAAGTGAATGGTTTACTAGTTCTGAAGAAGTTATACCTCTGGAGGCGCAATCTGCAGGATTATCCTTGGTAGACACATAGTACCAAGAAGATTGCAGAGTTAGTCGCTGAATTTCTGCAATCCGGTTACCAACAAAAGGTTTCCAATGTTTTGATTCAGATTTTATCCAACATAAAACAATCTGGGAATCTGTCCACAAAATTACTCGGTCAATCTGCAACAGCAATGAGCTGCAAATGGAATCATATAAATTTGAAAGGAGAAGAGCAGCACAAAGCTCCAGACGAGGTATTGACGTTGCCTTCAAGGGAGCGACTTTTGTCTTGGCAGCAATCAATGTGACTTGAACCTGACCAGATTTAAAACGAGATTTCATATAAACAACTGATGAATATGCAGATTCGGAAGCATCACAAAATCCATGGAGTTCTAAAGAATGTATAAGTCCCTTGCAGGAAATATATCTAGGAATTTTAATATGATTTAGCATGGCCAAATCCATTTTCACTCTCCTCCAATGAGAACACAACGATTCAGACAAGGGATCATCCCAATCCAAATCCTGTTTCCACAAAGTTTGGAACAGAATCTTGAAGCTAATGATCACCGGTGATAACCATCCCAAAGGGTCATAAATTCGAGAAATGTCCGATAACAATTGTCTTTTAGAATATACGTCTTTTAGTGAATTGACTGTAATTGTGAAATTATCCGTGGATGGATTCCAATTTATCCCAAGAATCTTAACAGATGAATTATCTCCGATTTCATATGAATCATGTGCTTTCAGCGCTTCTGGTACCTCTGAAAGAACCTCAGGGACATTTGACATCCATTTTCTTATGCAAAAGCCACCAGATAAAAGGATTTTCCGGATATCATCAATGAGAACTTTTGCTTCTTCGATTGTTGTTGCGCCTGAAAGTAGGTCGTCTACATAAAAATCATTTTTTATGATTTTAGATGCCTCTGGGAACAGGAGTTCTTTGTCGGTGGCAAGTTGCATCAAGGTACGGATTGCAAGATATGGTGCACACGACATTCCATAAGTTACTGTGAGCAATCTATACTCCAATAAAGATTCCAATGGACTATTTCTCCAGAAGATTCTCTGAAAGTCGAGATCAGAAGAGTTCACTTTTATCTGTCTGTACATTTTCTCAATATCTCCCGTAAAAGCTATAGGATTAGTACGAAACTTCACAAGAATATTGAAAATATCATGCTGCAATTTTGGTCCAGTATGAAGAAAGTCATTTAAGGAGTAATTGTTGCTCGTTTTGCACGATGCATCAAACACTACTCTTAATTTAGTAGTGCTGCTCTGATCACGCAGAACGCAATGGTGAGGTATATAATAGCACTTGTCTGATGGTTTGTCACGTTCCTTTTTCGGAATGAGCTCCATGTGGTTGAGAGAAAGATATTCCATCATGAAATCCTTATATTGCTGAAGAAGATTCGAAGATTTGTGCAATTTTCTCTCAAGAGCAAGAAATCGTTTCATGGCATTCTGACGTGAGTCTCCGAGATTAGGCACAGATTTAAACGGTAGACCAACAGAATATCTTCCATCTGTTGATATGCAAAAGTTCTTGTCATAAATGTCCCCGCAACTCTTCTCCTCTTTAGTCAATGGAAGAGCGGCAGGAACCGATTCCAATTCAAAAAACTTTCGCAGATTATCATCTCCTTGGGATGTTGAGCATAATGAGATATAGTTGTTTCCAGTCTCAGAACTGGAAACATTTCCTGAAAGTATCCATCCTAACTTGGAACTACAGGCAGTGGGTCCTGGATGATTTTGGAATCGTAGTTTTCCTGTATATAAAAATGGGGCTAGGTCTGCACCAATTACTAAATCAATGGGACTTGTTTTATCAAAATTGGGATCTGCTAATAAAGTATTCTTAAGATGAGGCCAATTATCTCTATTTATCAGAAAATTAGGTAAATCAACAGTGATTTGATCGAGTATTATGGATGAAATTTTGAATATTCTATCAGAAAAATGAGGCTTAAATTGAAGAAAAGTCTCACTAGCAGACTGCTGTATTGGTTGGTTACCAATTCCAAAAACTGTGAGTTGGCTCTTTTTAACAGGAAGATTCAACTTTTCACGACAATTTTCTGTTATTAGACTTCTTTGAGAACCAGTATCAATCAAAGCTCTGCATGGATGAAACGATCCATTTTCTGCTCTCACTCTCACGATAGCAGTAGATAATAAGATTGTCTCATTGGGCTTTGTTGTATCACTGAGAAAACATGAAACGCTAGATTGGGCAATTGGGGCTTCAATTGAAGTGGTATTCAAAGGTTCGGGTTGGAAGGAATGCAAAAGAGTGTGATGTTTTTTGTTGCATGATTTACAATGCATAGTGATTTTACATGATGTTACTCTGTGGTTGGATCGCAAACAATTGAAACAAAGGTTATTGGTTTTTACTATGTTCCATCTTTCAAGGAGAGAACTTTTATGGAACTTGTCACATTTGAATATAGGATGTGAATTTTTGCATAATAGGCATTTATCATCACCTTTTGAAATAGAATTATATACATGTGTTTGTTTCACTACAGATTTATCCTCCCTAGCATAACCTTTTATCGATTGCAAACTTTTTGCTTGTTTTTCAAGAAACATAATAAAATTTTCGTAGGATGGAAAGCCATCATCTATCAACGTCAATTCCCATTGCCTTTTCAAATCATCACCTATTTTTCTTTGTAGGAAATGTATTAGAAAGATATCAACAAGTGTATTTCTCTCCAAACCCAGTGATTTCAAATTTCTCATGGCTTCATTACATATATCTAGTAGTTCGAAAATGGCCTTGGAATTTATTAGTTTTAAAGGTTTTAAAGTGAATAATTTTGTACATTGTGAAAAGGCAAGTTCTTTTTTGTTATCATATCTGGAGACCAATGTGGCCCAAGCATGGGCATAGTTTTCATCAATAACAGGAAATCCCCTAATAAGTCGTTCAGCGTCTCCAGTAACAGCTGATTGTAAATATTGCAGCTTTTGTGAATCAGTTAGAGCGGTATTGGAATCAATAGACAGAGAAAACAATTGCTTGAAACTAAGCCATTCGTTAACATCACCAGAAAAGGAAGGTAAATTAAATTTAGGAAGTTCTATTTTACTTGTGGTTGGTTGATTTAGATCATCAATTTTGCTTGAACTGGCTGTACAAGATACTTTATTGATATTCGCCACTAAATTTCTAAGATTATCCTTGTATTGCATAACTCTAGAAAAGTAATCTTCATCATCAAATTCAGAAAATGTTAAAAGATTACAATAAGTTTTTCAATGTTAGATTTTATATCTAAAATATCTTTTTTAAATGTCTGTAAATTTGCATCATCCTTCGATTCAATCATCTTGAGCGAAATTTGCTCAAAATAATCCACTTGTTTGAAATGAAATTCAAGAATATTTAAAGTAGCTTTAAATTTGGCAGCCATCTTTAATCTTTGTTATTATTAATTTTAATAATATATTTCAAAAATGAATTATAATTATTTATATTTAAATAATTATTTAATAGATTTGTTCCCGGGTTTCGGCACCAATGTTTTGTTTCCCACTTGGCAAATACGCAAGTAGGAAAATCAGAATGATTGTTTACAAAACAATTTGTTCTCGTTAGGCTTAATTGAATATAATGTTTATACTAGTTTAAAGAAATAAGTTTACTTATCTTGGTCAGGCAATCATCCCAAGCTTTACAAATGAATTTATTTTATTTTTCTTTACATTGAATATTTAAAGAATATGATTTAAAGCCGCAGCTATGAAATGCATTGTCTTTAGTGGCGCGCGTTGGTAAGAAGAATCTTCTAGAAGGTGGCGAGCTTCCTCTGGCAGTCCGCCAGCTGGCCTCCTTCACCGCCGAGCGTACACCGCCGCGTGCTGCCTTCTGCTACCTATGTTAGAATAAAACGAAACAAATACATTATTACCAATGTTGGCTGAATAATAAAATATCAATATATTTCAGATTCAATAGAACCCATTCCCTGACACAAACTCCTATCCATCATTATACAAATATATATGCAAATTAAAAAGAATTCCCATGAAAAATACCATTTATATTCCAAAAAATACCCCATTAATATAAACTAATATTTCATTTGAGAAAGAGAGAGAAAAAAAGGTGTTAAAAGCTGAAAAAAAGCCAAAAGAAACATCACAAATCAAAGTTGCATTTACATGCAAATCACGTTAAACATATAACATATTTGCATAGGATAATGGGAAAAATTGGGATTGTTATCACTCCTAATTGTTAACGGATATCCTGCGTTAAACAGCGCATGCGCAAACTTGATTGTAAGCCGTCGTTTGGTTGCTTTTTCTTTTTTTCCCGCCTTTTTTTTTTACTAGTCGTCTGCTTGTGAAAATTCATCCGTCAATTGAACTGACTTAATTGAAGTTTCTAAAAAGGTTGCACTAAACTTAATTGTTATTTTAAACTCTTCTGCGAATTTGCTTTTACGAGAATAGAATTTGATTTTAAATTACAATTGAAATGCCTGTTGAATTACGTGTATTATATAATCGATTGTATATTTATGCGATAATTTAAACCATTTTTAATAGCAAATTTTAACAAAATAAAATAGATGCATACTGTCCTCTTATACTCTGTGATGAATGAAATTATATTTATATACACTCATAGACAAAATTTAAGGAAGTTGTACCTTTTGGAATGTAATATTGGGATTCAGACAATAGCTATGAAAGATATTTGATACACAGTGATCTTTATTGAAGACACACGAGATAACCAAGTGTGTATACACTCATAGACAAAACTTAAGGAAGTTGTACCTTTTAGAATGTATATTGGGATTCAGACAATAACTATGAAATTATTGACACACGAGATAATCAAGTAAAAACAATATTGTTTCTTTCTCATTAAATAAAAAACGACCGGCGATATCAAAATATGAAATTACCTCAATATTCTAGATGGAGATAAATAAAGAGAAACTACAAACATAATTTTATGGATAGTAAAATTATAAATATTTTTTCGCGCATCACACACACGCACACACCAATCATTTATTAATAACTTATCTCTGTCTTATTAGGAAAAAAATAGACGACCGGCAACATCAAAGACTTTCCACTTCCTTAAAGTTTTATCCATGAGTGTATATTCGAGACTGTAGAATTGTAACGTTGGGTGATAAGGTACAATTTGGATTATAGATTATAAACACAAGGTAATAAGACCAAATAAATAAATAGTGTGTGACGTTTCGGTAACAGTGTTGTTACCATCTTCAGACAAAAGCACTGAATCTTTCGTCTGAATTTTGTCTGAAGATTAACGCTGTTACCGAAACGTCATCATTCAGTACTTTTGTCTGAAGATGGTAACAACGCTGTTACCAAAACGTGATCATTCAGTACTTTTGTCTGAAGATGGTAACAACGCTGTTGCCAAAACGTCATCATTCAGTACTTTTGTCTGAAGATGGTAACAACGCTGTTACCAAAACGTCATCATTCAGTACTTTTGTCTGAAGATGGTAACAGCGCTGTTACCGAAACGTCTTCATTCAGTATTTTTATCTGAAGATGGTAACAACGCTGTTACGGAAACGTCACACATTCAGTACTTTTGTCTGTAGATGGTAACAACGCTGTTAATGAAACGTCACACACTATTTATTTATTTGGATTTGGTGTTATTACCTTGTGTTTGTAACGTTTGGTATTCAATCAAACTATGGACATAAGCTTTGAGGACAGTAGAATTACATGAAATCCCTTCATGGTTCGCTTGTTCTAGTAAAGGAATTGAAGTGAATTAAATGTAATGAAAAGACATACCGGAAAATAAGAGGAGGAATCATAAGAGAATCTGACTATTAGTTCTATGCAAATATATATTTATTCCTGCTTTCGAATATTTCACATAGTATATCTTTGAACTCTTCACTTCAATAGAACTTTCAGAGAAAAGGTTCTGTTCAAATTTCTGCATACTGAATCTTCTATATAAACTCAATGTTTTTTTTTTTCCTTTCTAAAATAAGAAAGCTTGACTTATCTTGTTCTGTTTACTTAGTCACTGATTTGGTCACAATGTATTAAAACTTTATTTAATTTATTCATTGAATTTCTTACAAAAGTCCATCAGAACAATATTTAAGAACCACCGAATTTTCTATGAGAGACCGTTTAAAACATAAGATACCTGGATTCTCTTAAAAGCGTTTTTTATTGGAGATTAAAGTGATTTACTTCCTCGTTATTTTTTTACCAAAAAAAAAAAAGATGTCGTTTATCAAATACACTTATGTACAAAACTTAAGTGGAAAGTCTTTGATATAACCGGCCGTATATATATTTTTGTTGTTGTTGTTGTTGTTAAGGAGACAAGAGGTTGTTCACACTTGGTTATATTGTGTGTCTTAAAGGAAGGTCACTGTAATATCTTTCAGAGTTATTGTCTGAATCCCGATATACATGGTAAAAGGTATAACTTCCTTAAGTTTCGTCCATGAGTGTATATTGGGTATCTCGTGTGTCTTAGATAAAGGTGACTGTAATATATTTCAGAGTTATTGTCAGAATCCCGATATATATGTTAAAAAGTACAACTTCCTTAAGTTTCGTCCATGAGTGTATATTGGGTATCTCGTGTGTCTTAAATAAAGGTCACTGTAATATCTTTCAGAGTTATTGTCTGAATCCCGATATACATGGTAAAAGGTATAACTTCCTTAAGTTTCGTCCATGAGTTTATATTGGGTATCTCGTGTGTCTTCAATAAAGGTCACTGTATTATCTTTCAGAGTTATTGTCTGAATCCCGATATATATGTTAAAAAGTACAACTTCCTTAAGTTTCGTCCATGAGTGTATATTGGGTATCTCGTGTGTCTTCAATAAAGGTCACTGTATTATCTTTCAGAGTTATTGTCTGAATCCCGATATACATGTTAAAAGGTATAACTTCCTTAAGTTTTGTCCATGAGTATGTATTGGGTATCTCGTGTGTCTTCAATAAAGGTCACTGTAATATCTTTCAGAGTTATTGTCTGAATCCCGATATATATGTTAAAAAGTACAACTTCCTTAAGTTTCGTCCATGAGTGTATATTGGGTATCTCGTGTGTCTTAAATAAAGGTCACTGTAATATCTTTCAGAGTTATTGTCTGAATCCCGATATACATGTTAAAAGGTACAACTTCCTTAAGTTTCGTCCATGAGTGTATATTGGGTATCTCGTGTGTCTTAAATAAAGGTCACTGTAATATCTTTCAGAGTTATTGTCTGAATCCCGATATACATGGTAAAAGGTATAACTTCCTTAAGTTTCGTCCATGAGTTTATATTGGGTATCTCGTGTGTCTTCAATAAAGGTCACTGTATTATCTTTCAGAGTTATTGTCTGAATCCCGATATATAAGTTAAAAAGTACAACTTCCTTAAGTTTCGTCCATGAGTGTATATTGGGTATCTCGTGTGTCTTCAATAAAGGTCACTGTATTATCTTTCAGAGTTATTGTCTGAATCCCGATATACATGTTAAAAGGTATAACTTCCTTAAGTTTTGTCCATGAGTATGTATTGGGTATCTCGTGTGTCTTCAATAAAGGTCACTGTAATATCTTTCAGAGTTATTGTCTGAATCCCGATATATATGTTAAAAAGTACAACTTCCTTAAGTTTCGTCCATGAGTGTATATTGGGTATCTCGTGTGTCTTCAATAAAGGTCACTGTATTATCTTTCAGAGTTATTGTCTGAATCCCGATATACATGTTAAAAGGTATAACTTCCTTAAGTTTTGTCCATGAGTATGTATTGGGTATCTCGTGTGTCTTCAATAAAGGTCACTGTAATATCTTTCAGAGTTATTGTCTGAATCCCGATATATATGTTAAAAAGTACAACTTCCTTAAGTTTCGTCCATGAGTGTATATTGGGTATCTCGTGTGTCTTAAATAAAGGTCACTGTAATATCTTTCAGAGTTATTGTCTGAATCCCGATATATATGTTAAAAGGTACAACTTCCTTAAGTTTCGTCCATGAGTGTATATTGGGTATCTCGTGTGTCTTCAATAAAGGTCACTGTAATATCTTTCAGAGTTATTGTCTGAATCCCGATATATATGTTAAAAAGTACAACTTCCTTAAGTTTCGTCCATGAGTGTATATTGGGTATCTCGTGTGTCTTCAATAAAGGTCACTGTATTATCTTTCAGAGTTATTGTCTGAATCCCGATATATATGTCAAAAGGTACAACTTCCTTAAGTTTCGTCCATGAGTGTATATTGGGTATCTCGTGTGTCTTCAATAAAGGTCACTGTATTATCTTTCGGAGTTATTGTCTGAATCCCGATATACATGTTAAAAGGTATAACTTCCTTAAGTTTTGTCCATGAGTATGTATTGGGTATCTCGTGTGTCTTCAATAAAGGTCACTGTAATATCTTTCAGAGTTATTGTCTGAATCCCGATATATATGTTAAAAGGTACAACTTCCTTAAGTTTCGTCCATGAGTGTATATTGGGTATCTCGTGTGTCTTAAATAAAGGTCACTGTAATATCATTCAGAGTTATTGTCTGAATCCCGATATATATGTTAAAAAGTACAACTTCCTTAAGTTTCGTCCATGAGTGTATATTGGGTATCTCGTGTGTCTTCAATAAAGGTCACTGTATTATCTTTCAGAGTTATTGTCTGAATCCCGATATATATGTTAAAAGGTACAACTTCCTTAAGTTTCGTCCATGAGTGTATATTGGGTATCTCGTGTGTCTCAAATAAAGGTCACTGTAATATCTTTCAGAGTTATTGTCTGAATCCCGATATATATGTTAAAAGGTACAACTTCCTTAAGTTTCGTCCATGAGTGTATATTGGGTATCTCGTGTGTCTTCAATAAAGGTCACTGTATTATCTTTCAGAGTTATTGTCTGAATCCCGATATATATGTTAAAACGTACAACTTCCTTAAGTTTCGTCCATGAGTGTATATTGGGTATCTCGTGTGTCTTCAATAAAGGTCACTGTAATATCTTTCAGAGTTATTGTCTGAATCCCGATATACATGTTAAAAGTTACAACTTCCTTAAGTTTTGTCCATGAGTGTATATTGGTTATCTCGTGTGTCTTCAATAAAGGTCACTGTAATATCTTTCAGAGTTTTTGTCTGAATCCCGATATATATGTTAAAAGGTACAACTTCCTTAAGTTCTGTCCATGAGTGTATATTGGTTATCTTCTGTGTCTTCAATAATGGTCACTGTAATATCTTTCAGAGTTATTGTCTGAATCCCGATATACATGTTAAAAAGTACAACTTCTTTAAGTTTCGTCCATGAGTGTATTCAACACATTTAGCCTTTAGGGGGAAGTTTATTTTAGATTTGAACGTCTAGGACAGTGTCACATGACTAAGTAAATGGGAAAAAAAAAACAAATGACTCTCAATAAAATCGTCTCCAAAGTGAGGTAAACTCCCAAGAAGTTGATATCTCAGACAAGTTTTACGGTACATACACTCATGGACAAAACTTAAGGAAGTTGTACCTTTTAGCATGAATATCGGGATTCAGACAATAACTCTGAAAGATATTACAGCGACCTTTATTGAAGACACACGAGATAATCAATTGTGAACAAAATTGGAGCTATCTCTTAAAAAAAAAATTAACGACCGGCGATATCAAAAACTTTCCACTTCTCAAGTTTTTTTCCATGAGTATAACTGAACCTCCAATAAGGAACAACCTCCAAAAGAGACCGGAAATATATCTAAGTTGATAGACCATCTCACTATCTCCTTAATAATAAATATATAAAAAGAGACGACCGGCGATATCAAAGATTTACGTTTCCTTATGTTTCATCTATAAGTGTAGTTAGGTTTACGTTAGTAATTTGTTTTGTAGTTAAACATATTCAATCTTACCTATAAGAAGGAAAAGGTATTTCGGCGCAGTTAAAGTGTCCAATTAGGAACACAGACTCCTCTAGCTTTGTGTCTCAATGTGGGGACAAATTGGATTAATTAAAATTTAATGAATATATCTCAATTAGTTGTACGTTTACCTCTTATGCTAACATTTTTAAATTGGTAGCTGAGCAGATTAACCAGTTTTAACTATTATCAATTATTTCTACATTATATGATACCTGGAAATTCTATCTGACAAGCTCTGCAACACGCTCCCAACTTTACAAAATATTTTCGACATATTTGCATATAATAATGTTCTCAGTATTGTATGAGGAAGTCGTTGGTATGCAACTCAAAACTTTGCCAAAACGTGGAATTTCCATGGTTCCACTACAATAGCTGGAATTGGAATCTCAAGGAATTTTCTTTTCATCTCTAGCTTCTTTTTGAACAATACTTATTTGTTTATGTTTTTTTTTGTCAAGAAATATATTTTTATTTCCTACATATTGGGCTTCATAAGACAATAAAACGCACATCAATATATATATTGAATTAAACTATTAGTCATGAGTATTTGATTATTTTTCAAAAGAAAAAAAAACTTTCTACAAAGAAGAAAAATACGATATAATGCGGCTAGTGGTTATAAAACGACATTTGAAAACCATCCCGCATGTGTTTCTTTTCAACGAAAATTCAAAATTTATTTCAAGGAGAAATAATCGTTATTTCTCCTTGAAATAAATTTTGAATTTTCGTTGAAAAAAAAAAAAACACATGCGAGATAGTTTTCAAATGTCGTTTTACAAAAAAGAAAAAGTATTCGTTCAACTAAAGGTTGCTGATGGCTTGCGCCATCTGTCGGAATAAATATCAAATATTCTCGTTGATTTTCCCCATTTTTCCGGAATTGTCCAAATAATATTTCTTGATTAATAATGAAAAATCAATGATTAGTTGATTTTAAAATTGCCTTTTTCTCCTTGAAAAAAAAACGATAGGCGATATCAATGATTTTCCATTTCCTTAAATTTTGTCCATGAATGTACATATTCATATTACCAATTAATAGATAGTTTTATTTTCTCGATATATAACGCTTTTTTATATAAAGACATTTAGTAAAGCTTTTTTTAAAGGTTACGTATTTACACATTGTTAGAATACACTTATATATTTCTGAATATAGAGCAATCCATATATTTATATCTTTAGATAATAAAAGGCATATATTGGATTTAATAAAATATTTATTTTGCCAATATTTCGGTTGGCTGAACGCCAAACTTTATCAAGGCATTACAATTTTGTATAAACAAACTCAGCGCCTCATAGTGTTATAATATCACAGTTTGAACAATTTAAAAAATAAAATAAAAAGTAGGTGGGGGAAATTGAGGGGGTGCACAAATTTCCCCCACCTACTTTGTATTTAAAATATATATATTTCAACTGTGATATTATAACACTATTTCGGCGCTGAGTTTGTTTATACAAATAGCTAATGCCTTGATAAAGGTTTTTTCAAATAAAAGACACTTCAGTCAGTAAATCTTTTTTTTTTGTCTCGACGTTTCGACAAAAATATTTTGTCCTCGTTAGGAGCGAACAAATATTAAAACATTTGGCAAGGCGTTAGAAATTATTCTAAGGCTGCAAGGGCGTTCTCACGCGATATTCTAAATTTTGTACATCTAAAGCACGATTCAAAAAAACAAATATTTAACTCACAAAAGACTATGATCTTTGATAAAAGTTGGCGTTCAGCCAACCGAAATATTGGCAAATAAATATTTTATTCAATCCAATATATGCTTTTGTATTATCTAAATAGTTATATATGCATGTCACAATTGATAATTTTTTCCAAACCCAGAGACAATAGATATACAATGACCATATGTAAAAAGGATAAATATTTCGATCTCTTTATTAATACAATTTTTTCTCTTTCAAATGAAGGTAACGCACAATTGCTTTAGGTTTTATTGCGGAAATCAATAAAAAAATATTTGGCGTATTTCTTTTTTTTTTTTAATATAAAAAAAGACTTTGTTTTGTGGCCAAGACAAAGAAATTAAATTTTATTTTTTGCTTTGATGATTCTTTTGAATAGAAATATTTTAATTTAAGCTCAAACACACGTATATTTTACAATACAATACAATATAATGCGGCTTGGGATTGTAAAACGACATTTGAAAATTATCCCGCATGTGTTTCTTTTTCAACGAAAAATCAAAATTTATTTCAAGGAGAAATAACGATTATTTCTAACATTAGGGATGAAGTATGAAAGGATGAATTGTAAAGAGTAATGATAAACGGAAAAATAAAGTGTCCAGGGATGGGAATCATTCCGTTTATCATTACTCTTCACAATTCATCCTTTCATACCTCATCCCTAAGGTTAGAAATAATCGTTATTTCTCCTTAAAATAAATTTTGATTTTTCGTTGAAAAGAAACACATGCGGGATAATTTTCAAATGTCGTTTTACACGTATCTTTTACTAGTTTTCAATTTGTGGACAGAAATATATTTTATATTTTTTTATACATCACACAAATATATACCTCTCATTAGCGTTCCATCTAATAAACATTTATCTTCTTAAGCGACCTCTTTGGCAAAATAAAAAATAACTAGATCTTACATCTTCCCTTTCATCGAATAAAGAATCCATCTCCAGAAGAAAGGAATTTCCATGTTTTCAGCGGTCTCTCATAGAAATTTCAGGTCTATATACACTCATGGATAATACTTAAGGAAGTGGAAACTGATTGAAATCACCGGTCTCTTTTTTTTTTAAGGAAACAGAGGCAATTTTGTTCACACTTAGTTATCTCATGTGTTTTCAATAAATATCACCATGTATCAAATATATTTAAGAGTTTTGGCTTAGTAAAGCCAGAAATCATTAAAAAATTATGAATATGACATTTTTATATAAAAACTAGCGGATGTACCCGGCTTCGCCCGTGTTTTACCCGAGTAAAGGTTTGTCTAACGAATCTCTCGATAAAGTGAACATTTTTTCCCGGTCCCTTGAAAAATACTCGATAAGTTGAATAAAATCAATATTAATCGGTACCCGAGTAAAGGTCTGTCTAACGAACATTTGTTAAAACAATTCTCTATAAACTTATAAAAAGAAATAGATATATTTTGATAATTTGAAACTGATAAAGTGATCATTTTTTCCCGGTCCCTGTGTGCCGTGTCATTCTGAATTTTGTCTTTCCTAATTTTCTACATTACAAAATAATCGTTTTATCTAGTGAACATTTTTTCCCGGTCCCTTGAAAAATACTCGATAAGGTTGAATAAATTCATGGTCGTTTATGGAAGATGGACGAAGTTCCCGGAGGTCATCTTGGGCAAGCTCCCGCGAGGCTTTTTTTCTTGTCTACTTGGCATAGCTGTGTCACCAACTCTGCCCTGATTGGTCGGTGGGCGGCCGGCGGCCGGGCGAATCCATTCTCTCACGGGGTGGGGCAGACCCAAGGTCATCAGGAGCAGCAAACCTAAGCCTATCTCTGTCTCAATGGTGGCACTGCTTGCGAGTTAAAGCTACAAATCTGCAAATAACTCTAAGGATATTAAAGATATTCAAGATATTATTTTTCGTAAACCTTTCCGGGGATACACCTAATAATATCCCAAAATTTCACGGCGATTGGATGTATGGTTTTTGAATCCATAGAGGACACACACACAGACATTCATTTTTATATATATATAGATATTCCAATATTTTTTACAATTGACCTTTTCTTGAATGTCAGAAAAATAACTGAGAATATACATCGATGTAACATTTTGATTATCTTAAAGAGAATATCTTTAATTATTGTTTTTTTTTTAAATATAACTCTAGAGACAAATACTCTAGAAGTATTGATTATAGGAATTAAAATTCAGGAAGACCTTCTTGACATTTTGACATGTAGATCAACTAGATATCTTGAAATAAAAAAACCAGAAACCAAGAAGACTTTCTATATATTTTACATTTTGATCATTGACCATAATCTAGAAGTCTTGGTTAGACAATTGACAATTAAAATAATTTTATTGACATCTTGTCAATACATACAAAGTTCACAGTCTGCACTATTAAAAAAAGATAATATACATTATATATACTATGTACAATGAATATGGCGCCTCTGCCACCGCTGCAGAGTTTGGCGGAGAATCACCAGTGGGTCTCCAGCGTCACCACGTATTTCGTGATCTACGAAGAATACGTAGATCGCGTACTTCGCCGCTGAGGAGATGGTGATGGCGTGGTCCTCGAGACCAACTGGAAGTCTTGGTTAGAAGAACTAAAAAACCAAAAAGACGTACTAGACTTGATATTTTGACCGTTGGCCTATCTAGACATCTTGACGGAAGGAAATACAAACCAAGAAAACTTTCTAAATTTGACATTTTGACCATTTTTCAATCTATAATTCTTGATTGGTAGAAATAAAAGACAGAAAGAGGCGTACTAGATGGGACATTTTGACCTTTGGATCATCTAGACGTCTTGGAAAGAGGAACTAGAAACCAAAGATACTTCCTACATGCGGCATTTTGACTTTTAGACCATCTATAAGTATTGAAAATAAGAACTAGAAATCTCAATAAAACTCTCTTCCTAGATGTGGCATTTTGACTTTTAGACCATCTATACGTATTGAAAAGACGAATTAGAACCCAATAAGACTTCCTAGATGTGGCATTTTGACCGATGAACCATATAGACATCTTGAAAAGACGAACTAGAACCCAATAAGACTTCCTAGATGTGGCATTTTACCTATGAATCATCTTGAAAGATGGAACTAGAACTTTCTAAATAGTCAGTCTATAAGTGTTGATTGGTAGAGCTAAAAACCAGAAAGAGAGAGTCTTCTAGATATTACTTTTATTTTTACCGTTGAACCGTCTTGAAAAGATATTATAAAAACTAGGAAGAGACTATTTAGAAGTCTTGAACTCCCAGAAGAACTTGAAATCTAAGATACTTCTCGATATAGTATGCATATCACATTAAACCATCTAGATTAAAGGAGAGCTAGATACCAGGAAAAACTCTCCTATATGGAACATTCTGACCACCGTGTGAATGTAGGAGATCAAAGAGACTCCATGATGTGACAAGTGCCCCATTAAGGGAATCCAATTTATCAAGTCCCTGCAATAAAATAATAACACCCTGGATTGTCTTGAAAGATGGTCCAATCACCTCATGTGTGAGCAGATCAATGCTTTCTAATCAGAGCAAGCCCAGTACCTACTCGAGGACGTTGCTCCTCTTTATGGCTCGCACTCCCCTGGGACGTACTTCTGGTGTGACTTTAATCTCATCCACCCCAATTTTGTTGATGGGGGTCAATGGTTTATTGATTAACGCTTGCCATCACACCAAATATTTCAACATTTCATCTTTTTATGAAAAAAAGAAAAAGGTATCTCCTTTGTCTTCTCGACAAAATTTCAACCAAAATACACCTATCCCCCGATTTACACGGTACTTGTTTTACACGTTTTCGCTTTTACACGGTTTTCCAAATAAGTTTTTTTTTATCGAACTATACTAAATGCTACTGTGATTGAACACATGCGCTGTGTACACATCTCACGAGGAATCCCGAGCTTATGTGCTGACTACATATTTTAACCTGTCAATGCATTTTATTTTTATTTCTGTGTACACCTATCCCCTGATTTACACGTTTTTCTCAGGAACGTATCTACCGTGTAAATCGGAGGATAGGTGTATTTGAAATCTTCAAAAAATATAACTTTCTTTTACATATAGACAATTGATACCTCTTCTTTAAAAAAACCTCGATAAATAGCTGTTTGACTGTTCATCAGTCAAATTTAATATTTGAAACCATTTTTATACATTATTATGGTTTTTAAAAAAACCTATATGGATGTTGGGAACTGAAAGGTTATGCAAATAAAAACTAAATAACTAATGAGATTAATCAAGAATGGGTATTTGGCCAATTCAGGAATAATTAAAAAATCAACGAGAATAGTTGATAATTATTCCGATAGATGGCGTAAGCCATCAGCAACTTTCAGTTACACGATAAGGAGATGCCTTTTTCGTAATTCATACACCTTTTCCCAGTACAATATCACATTTGTGCTATTTTTTTCACATTTCATTTTTTGTTTTACACTTTTTTCTCTTCTTATACTCCAAGATATCCAAAAGAAATGACTTTTTTGACGGAAAAATCGTAAACATTGTCAAGGATCATCCTATAGAGTGTTAATTAAGAAGTTATCTAACTTATTGTGTAAATGAAAGTTGCTGATAGCTTACGCCATCTATCGGAATAAATATCAACTAATCGTTGAAAACGATATTGATTGAAACTACGCTTTGGTACTGCATCTATATGTGTAGATATGTGGTGGACTCACACTCTAAGCTGCCATAACTCTCTACCCACCATAGCTATCATATGTCCTGGTACTACATGTGTAAACATGTGGTGTACTTACAGTACAAGCTACCACAACCCTCTACCCACCATAGTTATCATATGTCCTGGTACTACATGTGTAAACATGTGGTGTACTTACAGTGCAAGCTACCACAACCCTCTCCCCACCATAATTATCATGGCCTGGTCTACATGTGTAGACATGTGGTGTACTTACAGTACAAGCAGTCACAAACCTCTACAACCATGATTATCATGGCCTGGTACTACATGTGTAGACATGTGGTGTACTTACAGTACAAGCTACCACAACCCTCTACCCACCATAGTTATCATGGCCTGGTCTACATGTGTAGACATGTGGTGTACTTACAGTACAAGCTGTCACAACCCTCTACCCACCATAATTATCATGGCCTGGTACTACATGTGTAGACTTATGGTGTACTTACAGTACAAGCAGTCACAAACCTCTACAACCATGATTATCATGGCCTGGTACTACATGTGTAGACATGTGGTGTACTTACAGTACAAGCTACCACAACCCTCTACCCACCATAGTTATCATGGCCTGGTCTACATGTGTAGACATGTGGTGTATTTACAGTACAAGCTACCACAACCCTCTACCCACCATAGTTATCATGGCCTGGTCTACATGTGTAGACATGTGGTGTATTTACAGTACAAGCTACCACAACCCTCTACCCACCATAATTATCATGGCCTGGTCTACATGTGTAGACATGTGGTGTATTTACAGTACAAGCTACCACAACCCTCTACCCACCATAGTTATCATGGCCTGGTCTACATGTGTAGACATGTGACAATTAAAACATACTTTATTGACACTCGTCAATAGTTACATTCAATCAAGAATTAATGGGATTTACAGATTAGGGGGGGGGAGCATTTCGCTGAGTATGCGCAGGCCCTCACGCACAAAGGGATCCGAGCTCCGAGCGCGCTCAGATGCAGCGCTGACGATCCCGGCAAGAGTGGTTCTCTTCTGAGTGGAGAGGCGCCTGAGGAGAGGTTCCCTATCGTCGGGGAAAATAATTGCCTCTACGATGTCACCCTCAGTGACTCCGATATCGGATAAAGTCTCCAAGTAGCGCTCATCGCTTAATTCATAAATTATGTCATTTGCCTGGTCGTAGCAGGCATCAATGAATTCGGTAGACAGTGGAGGTGGAGGTGTCGCGATGTCCGGCGACGTCTTTTCCCCGTGGAGAGCGGGTGGTGTTGGCTTAGCAGGCCAAGGCGCAGGCAGTGTGGGTGTTGGAGGCACTGCTGGTGTTGTCCTGAGCTCGGCCTTGACTTGTCCGAGGACCTTATATAAATTAGAGGTGTGTCCGGGCTTCAGGTCCAGAATTTGACCGATCAGGCCGACGAGGGCGTCGCACTGCGGAGGCGACAGGAGGGGTCCCTTCCTCTGCGCCTTGGTCCTCGAGGAGAGGAGGTCCAGGACCTCCTCCCGCCCAAGACCAAGGGCGTCCGTCTTAGCGAATGACACGCTGGGGAGCCCCTCGATGAAAGCATCGAGGTCGACTCTCGTAGCGTTTTTTGCCGATGACGTGGAGGACGCAAAGGTCTCCTCCACGATGGACATCTCCACGTCCGGTGTTAGGGCCGCAGGCTCGCGACTCCCAGGTGTTTGCAGGGACGGAGCAGGGGTCACTGGTGGAGGGGCAGGAGGCGTCTCCTCCATAGGAAAGGCTGGGGCCGCTGGTGGAGATGGCCGAGGTGCGGATGAGTGGAGCGCAGCTCGGGCCACGGGAGGAGCGCTGCAAACCTCCATGGCTGGATTGGAGGGTGTCGGCGCAGGAGGCTGGGCTGCTGACCGCTGAGGCGGTGCAGGGGTGGTCGGTGGTGGGAGGCCAGCAGGAGTGGTCGGTGGGGCATTTCTGGTGTTGTTGGCCAGCCCTGCAAGCAGGGGGCAGATGGCCCTCCGATGCCCTTGTCCGTGGCACCTGGAACACCTGATGCCCGAGGATAGGTACGCAGGCCAGGCTTGGCCTTTGATGTTGATGTCAAGGCGGGTTGGAAGCCTCTCGATGGTGATCCCCTCATGTAGGGTGATGAAGATGTCACGCCGGCCATCGACGTAGATGTAGGGGCCCGCCTTCATCTGCTTAGGGGCGATGGACGTAACCCGCCCATATGGAGAGAGGGCGGTGATGACAGCAGAGTCCGCCACAAAGAAGGGGAGGTTACCCACTGTAATCCTTTCCGCTCTTTTGCGGAAAGGGAATGCCCTGAGGAGTGTTCCCTCAACCTCGAGGCCCTCACTTATGAGGCGCTCGGCCAGGCCTCTGTTGGTCAGTCCCAGGAGCTGGTGGCCGTTCACCTTGGTGATCTGGATGACTCCGGCAGTTCCTCCGAGCATCCTGTCCAGTGCCCTAAGGTAGTGGAAGGGCTCCAGTTCGGGGCTGTGTTCGATGTACACACAGTGTTCCTCGGAGGAGGACGCCTGCCGCGCCCTGGCTTCCGCGATGTGTGCTCTGGTGACCCTGATCTCTTGGGCCCGCGGCACCGAACCCGCCGATGGTTGAGGTCGGCGAATGGTCCTAGAGCCTCCGGGATTGGAGGATGGTGCAGCCGCCGTAGGCGAATTTGCCGAGCCACGGCGCCTCTTCCTACCCTGGACGAGGGTAAATCCTTCCTCAGCTCCAGGATTCACCTCTTCTGTGATGTCAGCCCAGTTTCTCCGGACTTGAGCAGCGGCGTCAGAAGTTGGAATAGCCGCAAGGTCGACCGGCGCGGCAGAATTTGCATCCTGGCTGCCGGCGGAGGGATTTACATAGTTTTGATTTTTAGTCAAAACTATTGGATTTTTGTTCTGCAAAACGTCTTTTGCTGTTATTTCCGCACTGGGCTGTGCTTTAGAGCCGAGCCTTACAGGCTTGTCTTCGGCTTTTGACGGGCTTTCAGCCCATACCATATTTGTCGCCATCCGCGACACTTTTCGCCCGCCAGAGGCGAAAAACTCAGGAGCTCGCGCGACGCGTGGCCGCACGGCCGAGTGTAGACATGTGGTGTACTTACAGTACAAGCTACCACAACCCTCTACCCACCATAGTTATCATGGCCTGGTCTACATGTGTAGACATGTGGTGTACTTACAGTACAAGCTACCACAACCCTCTACCCACCATAGTTATAATGGCCTGGTCTACATGTGTAGACATGTGGTGTATTTACAGTACAAGCTACCACAACCCTCTACCCACCATAGTTATCATGGCCTGGTCTACATGTGTAGACATGTGGTGTACTTACAGTACAAGCTACCACAACCCTCTACCCACCATAGTTATCATGGCCTGGTCTACATGTGTAGACATGTGGTGTATTTACAGTACAAGCTACCATAACCCTCTACCCACCATAGTTATCATGGCCTGGTCTACATGTGTAGACATGTGGTGTATTTACAGTACAAGCTACCATAACCCTCTACCCACCATAGTTATCATGGCCTGGTCTACATGTGTAGACATGTGGTGTACTTACAGTACAAGCTACCACAACCCTCTACCCACCATAGTTATCATGGCCTGGTACTACATATGTAGACATGTGGTGTATTTACAGTACAAGCTACCACAACCCTCTACCCACCATAGTTATCATGGCCTGGTCTACATGTGTAGACATGTGGTGTACTTACAGTACAAGCTACCACAACCCTCTACCCACCATAATTATCATGGCCTGGTACTACATGTGTAGACATGTGGTGTACTTACAGTACAAGCTACCACAACCCTCTACCCACCATAGTTATCATGGCCTGGTCTACATGTGTAGACATGTGGTGTATTTACAGTACAAGCTACCACAACCCTCTACCCACCATAGTTATCATGGCCTGGTACTACATGTGTAGACTTATGGTGTACTTACAATGCAAGCAGTCATAAACTCTACCCGCCATGATTATCATGGCCTAGCACTACAAATGTAGACATGTAGTGTACTCACAATTTGAAGAGTCACACCTCTTTATCTGCAAATTGGGCAGTGAACCAGTAGAAAAATAATTATGTGTAGATATATAAATATAAAAGTATAACAAATCTAAAGTTTTGCGGAGGAGCCTCTTTTATAAAAGAGGCTCCTCCGCAAAACTTTAGATTTGTTATACTTTTATACTAATTTATACGGAGTTTACCTGTAGAATATATAAATATGTTAACATCAACTCCAATTAATCTTTGATTAATTTATAAGGCGATGAGAAAGGAAGATATTAGAGAATGAATGTTTATTTCAAACATAATCAAACTTTTACCGTTTTAAAATTACTAAATATTTTCTCACAATGAGTTTCTTTTTTATTACAAAACGCTAGCTTTCAAGTGATAATCGCTCTTCAACGGGCTTAATAAAACATCGACTTTATCCCACAAGAAATATTTACAAAAACATACACGCGTTTTGAAATAAAAAAGAAACTTATTGTGAAAAAATATTTTGTAATTTTAAAACGTTTTTCTCACAATTTCATCATGAATCGAAACTTCTACTGTCCTTACTGCAATGTATATTCGCTGATTATTCAATTTTTCCAGAATACACCACCTTGGCAAAGATTTGGATTCTACACGTGGCTGGCGTTTCTTCATTTGCTTTTTAAGAAAGAACATTTGGTCAATATTCTGGAATAATTAAAAGTCAACGATGACAGTTGTTATTCCGATAGATGGCACAGGCAACTTTCAGTTGCACAAAGAGGAGATCCTTTTGTCTTAATTTCATTTTTTCACTGTTCTTTCATACAAGTAGTACTATGTTTTGGGTCTTCCCCGTCAGATATAGAAGGTGCTGGTAGTGAGCGGAGATTGAGTTGCCGGCCACGATTTCTACGCTTTCTGAGTTCAGATTGAATGCATACCAAGTAGTGACAGCGCTGGGCAACCTTTCCAACTGGGAGCTCTGCCAAAGTAGAAAGCGATATTGATTGGAACTGCGCTTTTGTACTGCATTTACATGTGTAGATATGTGGTGGACTTACACTCTAAACTGCCATAACTCTCTACCCACCATAGCTATCATTGCCTGGTACTACATGTGTAGACATGTGGTGTACTTACACTCTAGGCTGACACAACCCCCCCTCTTCACATCTTAGATATCATGGCTTGGTACTACATATGTAGACATGTAGTATACTTACAGTACAACAGTCACAACTTCATACTCACCATGATTATCATGGCACTTCTTGTGTAGACATGTAGTGTACTTACAGCACAAGCTATCACAACCCTCTACTCACCATAGTTATGATTGCCTGGTACTACGTGTGTAGACATGTGGTGTACTTACAGTACAAGCAGTCACATTCCCGTACCCACCATGATTATAATGACTTGGTACTACAAATGTAGACATGTGATGTACTTACAGTGCAAGCAGTCATGAACTCTACCCACCATGGTTTTCTTGGCCTGGTACTAGAAATGTAGATATGTGGTGTACTTATAATTACAGTACAAGCAGTCATGAACTCTATCCACCATGATTTTCTTGGCCTGGTACTAGAAATGTAGATATGTGGTGTACTTACAATGCAAGCAGTCATGAACTCTATCCACCATGATTTTCTTGGCCTGGTACTAGAAATGTAGATATGTGGTGTACTTATAATTACAGTACAAGCAGTCATGAACTCTATCCACCATGATTTTCTTGGCCTGGTACTAGAAATGTAGATATGTGGTGTACTTATAATTACAGTACAAGCAGTCATGAACTCTATCCACCATGATTTTCTTGGCCTGGTACTAGAAATGTAGATATGTGGTGTACTTACAATGCAAGCAGTCATAAACTCTATCCACCATGATTTTCTTGGCTTGGTACTAGAAATGTAGATATGTGGTGTACTTATAATTACAGTACAAGCAGTCATGAACTCTATCCACCATGATTTTCTTGGCCTGGTACTAGAAATGTAGATATGTGGTGTACTTACAATGCAAGCAGTCATGAACTCTACCCACCATGATTTTCTTGGCCTGGTACTAGAAATGTAGATATGTGGTGTACTTATAATTACAGTACAAGCAGTCATGAACTCTATCCACCATGATTTTCTTGGCCTGGTACTAGAAATGTAGATATGTGGTGTACTTACAATGCAAGCAGTCATGAACTCTACCCACCATGATTTTCTTGGCCTGGTACTAGAAATGTAGATATGTGGTGTACTTATAATTACAGTACAAGCAGTCATGAACTCTACCCACCATGATTTTCTTGGCCTGGTACTACAAATGTAGACATGTGGTGTACTTACAATGCAAGCAGTCATAAACTCTACCCACCATGATTATCATGACCCGGTAATTCAAATGTAGACATGTGATGTACTAACAATTTGAATAGTCCCAACTCCGTATCCGCAAATTGAGCAGAGAACCAGTATGTAAATATGTAAACATCAACTCCAACCTTTACGGTCTATAAACTTAGGTATACCCTGGACTCTCTTGGAGGTTGTTCCTTATTAGAGGTTCAGTTACTCTCATAGGCAAAACTTAAGGAAGTAGCAAGTCTTTGATGTAGCCGATAAACTGTTTTTGGAGAAGACAGAGGCAATTTGATTCACACTTGGTTATCTCGTTTGTCTTCTATAAAGGTAACTATAATATCTTTCAGAGTTATTGTCTGAATCCCGATATACATGCTAAAAGGTACAACTTCCTATAGTTTTGTCTCCATGAGTATAGATGGCGCGTTATTGCCACGTGTCTACTATATAGTACATAACCTTAATATTCTCATTAATTTCCATATTTACATATTTTCAACTCATTAATCCTCCCTGGAAACTTAGACAGTTCCAAACTCCATTCTGTTACGAATCTCTCCCTCTGAGCTCCCTATGCCAGCTAATTTATCTAGGTCGCTATTCATTTCATTGTCCTACGGAATTAAATTGAATTAGACGTTTTAATTGGGTTAATTCCAGCCCATATAATTATCTCGTGCTGCGTAATGATGTGGAATTTTCCAGGGTTATTTCACAGAGGTTCTCTATGACTACAATATGTGGAAGATTGTCGGTCTGTAGGGGCTGGAACTCAACCGACCACAACATGTCATATCGCTGCTGAAGATACCACTTCTCTCTGAACAATATTGTCACGGGGAAAATTAGGGAAGACCAACTTCGGGATGAGACAACAATTTATTTCAGGCAAGAACAAACTATGAATGATAAACAAAAGATAATCAAAAGAGGGAAGTGTACAGAGTATAGCAAAATATAAACATAAAAAATTATACTCGGCTAATAAAATAATAAATACTTTGTTACATAGCTCCTTTCCTATGAGAGCTGTGACCCACAGCTAGCAATTATTGTAGTTACTGACATGGATCTGACGTGCTTCTGCCAAGGATTCCATCGAAGTCTTGGAACTTTGTTCCTAGTACCTTTGCGTCCTTTTTCTTGCGGCGTGAAGAGCGGCTTTGTCGTCGTATCGTATATAGGTACATCGTCATCTTGGAGGGAAGTCTTGGCTTTGACACGGCGGTGGAATCCTGGAGTCAGTCTTCGAAAATATAGATTACAGCGCCCATGGCCTCTAGGTCTCGGCGATCTTCAGTTTGTATTCCCTAATTTAACCAGCATCTCCATCAAAATGCCACGTGGAAAATTAGGGAAGACTAACTTCGGGATGAAACAACAATTTATTTCAGACAAGAACAAACTATGAGTGATAAACAAAATATAAGCAAAAGAGGGAAGTGTACAGAGTATAACATAATATAAACATAAAAATTAAGAACACAAAGCAATAACGCGCCATCTATACATATAAAATGAAGGATTTAAAAGCACGAATGTTTCTTTTATACAAAATACAACCTCTACTGTCCTTACTGCGAGGAAAAAGCCCTCCCAATATATTTTTTCCTCGCAGTAAGGGCAGTAGAAGTTTGTATTTGTATAAAAGAAACATTCGTGCTTTTAAATCCTTCATTTTATAAAAAATAATAATCTGCTAATAAAATAATAAATACTTTGTTACAATATTGTTACTCCAAGTATAGGTTTGTAGGGTTTATTCAACTTTAATATTCTCGCCTTTTTTGTATTGTGCGCTTCCCGAACGGGTTTCCACTTTAAAATACATTTTGAAAAGTAAATAATGTTGAATATTTTTATTTTTATCATTATTATATCCCTAGTAAACGTGTTACAGGCCATGATAATCATGGTGTATGGAAATTGTCGACTGAATTTTACTGTAAGTGTACCTCATGTCTACACATGTTAAAAAATCCTTTCGACTTGTATACTTACAAATGTATCAGAGCCCTGTTTTGTTAATTGAACTTTTTGATGGGGTTGGACTTTTGTAATATATAAACGTTCTTCCCTGATTTATAATATTATAAAGAAAATAAAGTCTCCAGGGTTAAGTTTCTTGTTCAAATTTTTTTATTCTCTAGCTTACGGACCTGTCAGTTCTTCCACAGGAGTGGAACTCCTGTAATATTTTTATAATAATCGGGAGTCATTGAAGCAATTTTTTTTTCTAATTAGAAAAAATTGCCCAATGAGGGATTCAATCCCGGGTCGTAGCGGTTGAAAACCAATATATTCGGAGATAAGTTTTTTATTCAATTTTTATTATATTAACCCAATCTTTCTGAATTATCAGTACTTCAACATGAATAACAAACTAAACGCCCAAGTGTAATATATATTCAATTGTATTACAGAGAAATTGATATCTATATAAAAGGTCGGTGGACAAGTGGGTAACACCCTCGTTTCCCGACAACCATGAACCGGGATCCCGCGTTGGAACCTTTGTTTTAATGTGTGAATAACTTTCACATATTATATGCATTGTTGCAATTATCATAAACTAGGTTGCTCTTTTTGAGCGGTACCTAATAAAGTGATTTTGGAACAATATATATAAAAATATATAATCTGTCGAAATATAATACATAATCGATGAAAGGTAAATTCATCGTTTTTTATTTTAAATAATTGCAAAAAAAATATCATAAAGTTGCTAACAAAAAAGCGCACAAATCGTGCAGCAATACGAATTATATTCTTCCATCGCATCTAATCGAAGATGGGTTCAAACGAAGTTGTGATTTAACTCAGTAAGCAGATAATAGTCAGAGGGAGCCATGTCTGGTGAATATGTAGGATGTGGAAGCCAGTAACAGACATTGGTGATGGCAACATTCCAACACGTTTCCATCTGATTGCCTTCCTCAAACATTGCAGTTGAGCTGCATAATAAGGACTGTTTTACCATTTTGTTGAGAGTTCAGTGTAAGAGGGGTTAAAACTCTCCATTTTCCATAGTCACGACACGTTTTCGAATCCCAAATTTGGCACTTTTTTTATAAATAAAAAAATGTATGTTTCAATAGCGATTTCCTATTTCTTGAAAAGTCCAAACTACACTAAGCACAGGCAAATAAACAAAATAAAACTATACAATATAATGCGGCTTGTGATTGTAAAACGACATTTGAAAACTATCCCGCATGTGTTTCTTTTGAACGAAAAATCAAAATTTATTTCAAGGAGAAATAACGATCATTTCTAACCTTGGGGATTAGGTATGAAAGGATGAATTGTGAAGAGTAATGATAAACGGAAAAATAAAAGTGTCCAGGGATGGGAACCGAACCCACAGTGTTTCGCTTACCGGGCAGATGCCATGTCCACTAGGCTACCCTGGACATGGTATAAAACTATATAAGCCTATTATAAAGGGTATATTATATGGCAATGCTTTATATAGAAGGTAGGGAAAAGAGAGAAAAGACGATAGGAGAGACAAAAAGAGAAGTAGGATAGACAGAACATCATCCATCATGGCTAAAGTTCCCTCCATTTGTTCTCACCATCCTTCCTAATGGACTAATGGATGCGGTTTGTTACTCCATACCTGTTTTTTTTTACTCCGGGAGGTGTTTGCTTCCATCGAGGTGTCTCTGGATCAGCAACTCTCTAGCGTCGGCCTCCATCCCAAGACAATGACAAGTGTGACGAAAGCTACCATCTACAAGTACCATCTTGGTCTTGAGGTGGGTATTGCCAATCATCACATCGACCTATCCACTCTGTGGGAATGTACTCTCGCAGTCCATCGTTGACGAAGTCTTTCCCGCGGTGGAAGCTACAATTGAAGACTATATATACAGAATATGATCATATAGTCCTCTCACTTGTTTCATAAAAATTTAACACGCTTTCCATCGAGGTGTCTCTGAATCAGCAAGGCCTAGCTCTTTAGCGTCGGCCTCCATTCCGAGGCAATGAAGGATGTGACTTAGACCATAATCTACAAGTACCATCTTGGTCTTGAGGTGGGTAACGCCAGCCATTACATCGACCTATCCACTCTGTGGAAATGTACTCTCGCGGTCCATCGTTGACGAAGTCTTTCTCGAGGTGGAATCCACCATTGAAGACTATATATACAGGGTAGGATCATAATGTCCTCTCACTTGTTTCATAAAAAAATTAACACGCTTTTCATCGAGATGTCTCTGAATCAGCAGGCCTGGCTCTTTAACGTCGGTCTCCATCCCAAGACAATGAAGGATGTGACATAGTTCATAATCTACAAGTACCATCTTGGTCTTAAAGTAGGCAATCCCAGTCATTACATCGACCTGCCCACTTTGTGAGAAAGAACTCTCGCAGTCCATCATTGGCGAAGTCTTTATCACAGTGGAAAACTATATATACAAGGTATAACCATAAAGTTCCCCGCACTTGTTCCATAAAAAATACTCAGAGTGAAAAATTTAACACGCTTTCCATCGAGATGTCTCTGAATTAGCAGGCCTAGCTCTTAAACGTCGGCCTCCATCCCGAGGCAATGAAGGATGTGACATAGACCATAATCTACAAGTACCATCTTGGTCTTAAAGTAGGCAATCCCAGCCATTACATCGACCTTCCCACTTTGTTAAAATGGAACGCTTCACGATTTTGCTTGTCATCCTTGCGCAGGGGCCATAATAATCTTCTCTGTATCGTTCCAATTTTAGTATATGTACCGCCGAACAAGCGAGTAGAAGCTTTGCGCAGAGGCAATATCGTAGCCAGTGAAGAACTTCCTAGGCGCGAATATTGCTAGTTGAAAACTTTGTTAAAATGAACTCGCGCAGTCCATCGGTAGCGGAGTCTTTCTCGCAGTGGAATCCACCGTTGAAAACTATATATACAGGGAATGATCATGATGTGTTCCCGCACTGGCCAATAAAAAACACCTGGAGTAAAAAAATAACAAGCTTATTGAAAAGAGGAAGGAATTTAACAGCAGGTTCACGTAAATGTCTGCCTGATGAAAGCATTTAGACAAAAAAAAAACTAGAGATAGAGGTGTTATGTGGACAGTAAAATTATATCAATTATTTCCTTATAGCAAACAATTAAAAAAATAAGCCCCAGTTGGGAATACATTTTAATTGAGAAAATTCACAGATTTGTACGACATGTATATATTTAGATAACCCAGGTTCCTGGAGCAATAGATGTCGCCTTGGTAACATTGAGGTGACAGATATGACGTCACTAACACCTTGACCTCCAATGAAGAGTGACATCTCATGTGACGACATCCTCAGCACGACAGGTAACGTTATGTCACGCTCTGATTTAATTTGCATAAACGCTCTCTTTCCTATGGGATATGCTAATGGGATATAGGTAAAAGAGAGTGATGTTGTTGTTTTGTTACCGACCCGAGACCGCTAGTTTATAGAGACAGCCAATAGTTATCGAAGGAACAGCTTTGCTATGATATATGCTGATGGGATATAGGAAAAAAGTTGTTCCTTCGATAACTTATTGATCGTCTCTACAAACTAGCGGCCTCGGGTCGGTGACAAAATCACACCAGCTTTGTCAAACTGAGAAGAGTCCACCTAGAGACCATTCCATTAGATCCCGTGTGGATCTCATGGAATAAAGTCCGCCCTACACTGACGAGGGCCATTAGCCCGAAACCATGGTCTCTAGGTGGACGCTTCTCAGTTTACTAAAGCTGGTGTTGTGGCTTTGTCATCGACCTGAGGCCGCTAGTTTGCGGAGACGGTCAATAGATGGCGTCTAGTTTTGACGTCTATTTTGACGGGAGAGGCAATATTTGCTGTCATATATATAAACGCAATTATGTTTATATAAATAGTAGAAAAATAATTCCTCCTTAGACAATCCATCGCTTTACAGTCATTGAAATACAACAGATTATCATAGTAAATAACGGTAATCTCATTTTGGAAATCTTAACAACCCTATGATAAGTATGATATAACCAACAACAACAACAAAAGCCTTTATTGGGCACACGTGCCATACAGAATTCTCTCTGTAGGACAAAATAAATAAATAACAAATTAGCATCATAGTTATATACAAATATTGGGTATTGACCTCGACCAATTATCGAGTTGGATCCGGTGTCTGTGCTAAATATTTTGATTGAGCTGATTTCCAGTATTTATAAAAAGCGAATGCAAAGGGTCTGGATTTTACGACTTTTGCCATTAAAACATAAGGCGAATTGCTATTATAGCCGGTCTCTTGACGAAGAATTTCTCTTTCTTCTTCCATTGCCGTACAGTAGAACATGTAGTGTGGAAAATCGAGACTAAATTCACCGTTGCATAAGGTGCATTTTATGGTCTTAATTTTCAATAGTGAAACATGATTAATTCTCTGTACTACAAAAAGGCTTCTTACTTGTACAATGATTCTCTTTAAGGTTAGGGGGATATTGTCATTAAGATAGCATTCCATTGTAGGTGATGAATGAAAGTATTTATAGTGAGAGTAGAGCACTGATTTTCTTATTTTTACGATAAGTATGATAACCAAGAAGATATATAATGTACTGTGGAAGTTTTGATGATGATGATGTGGAATGATGATGACGGATATCACGTGATGATGATAATCATTGAAATGACTGAACGGTTGGGAATTTGGAATGAAAATGTTGTTGGGGGGATGATTGGATCGCTGACAAATTTGATGACATTACAAGATATTCGAGGAATTGACAAACAACGATAATATAGCCATGATTTGCATCCCTATTTTTTCAATTTCGTTATATTTATTACACATGTCTCTCCAAACATTACTTATTATATTTATTTTAATAATAATCATTTATTTTCTTTCTATACATGCACCATTTGTTTCATGCGAACTCTTACACGCCAAGTATTACTTTACATATCTCCAAGTTTTGAAAATAGAGCAATCCATAAATAAATCTTTAATTAAAAAGGCATACAGTAAACTCTCCTATAACGCGATTAATGTGTTCCGTGTTGTATAAAATCGCGTTATAGAAATTCGTGTTGTACGAAATAAAACTTGTATAACGCGAATGTTGTTAGGGTAAATTGTATTATTTTATAATGCGTTATACGAAAATTCGCGTTGTATAAATAAATTTGTCGCAATTTTTTTATCGCGTTGTACGAAATCGCGTTGTAAAAACTCGCGTTATAGGAGATTCTACTGTATATTGTATCAAAAAATCATTTATTTTACCAATATTTCAATTGGCTGAATGCCAACTTTTAGATCCAATATATGCCTTTTTAATTATATATTTACAAGTATGAATAGTATATGTTATTGTGAAAAATTATTTATTAATTTGTTGTATAGATTATATTTAACGATTTTGATTAATGTATAGGATAGAGTTTGCTTGGCCGGCATTCATAGCGTTCATAATTTGATACTTAATCCCTAAGGTTAGAAATAATCGTTATTTCTCCTTAAAATAAATTTCGATTTTTCGTTCAAAAGAAACACATTCGGGATAATTTTCAAATGTCGTTTTACAATCATAAGCCGCAATATAGTGTATTATAAATTACTTTAGCACTATATATAATACTTAAGAAGGGAAAAATATGTCCAGGGTAGCCTAGTGGACATGGCATCTGCCCGGTAAGCGGAACACTGTGGGTTCGATTTCCATCCCTGGACACTTTTATTTTTCCATTTATCATTACTCTTCACAATTCATCCTTTCATACTTCATCCCTAAGGTTAAAAATAATCGTTATTTTCCCTTAGGATAAATTTCGATTTTTCGTTCAAAAGAAACACATTCGGGATAATTTTCAAATGTCGTTCTAAAATTTGTTTCCCTGTAAAACTTGACTCATTCCCTCTCAGGTATTTTATAAATTTAATAAATTTTGTTTTAGGCATCCTATAACCAGAGATAAACTAAATATGAATAAAAAGTCCTATGTCTTCTTTAAAAACAATAATAAAAAAGATATACGACCGATGACATCAAATACTTTCTACTTTGTAGAACGACATTTTAAATTTATCACGCATGTGTTTCTTTTGAACGAAAAATCGAAAAATTCATCACTAAGGTTAGAAATGATCATTATTTCTTCTTAAAATAAATTTCGATTTTTCGTTCAAATGAAACACGACATTTAAAATGTCGTTCTACAATCATAAGCCGCATTATATTGTATATAAAAATCACTATATATAATTTTTACGAACGGTAAAATATGTCCATGGTAGCCTAGTGGACATTTGCCCGGTAAGCGGAACACTGTGGGTTCGATGCCCATCCCTGGACACTTATTTTTCCGTTCATCATTGCTCTTCACAATTCATCCTTTCATACCTCATCCCTAAGGTTAGAAATAGTCGTTATTTCTCTTTAAAATAAATTTCGATTTTTCGTTCAAAAGAAACACATGCGGGATAAATTTAAAATGTCATTCTACAATTATAAGCCGCATTATATTGTATTATAATCCAAATTGTGAGTTATCATTTGAACAACCTTCTCAATGGGGGGACAATGTGAGAGAAATAGATGCCTCTGGTCTCTTCTGGAGGTTGTTTCTTTTTGGAGGTTAAAAGTGTTTTTCAATGAGTATAGATATGAGAAATGAAACAATACAATGCGATATTTTTTCTTTAAATAAATCAAATAGCTCAGTCACAGGCTTTCCAAATAGTATTCAATCAAAGTGAAGATAGTTGATATTAGATGGAAAAACCGTTCAGAATTTTATCATTTCCTATTTTCGAAATCATTCTATGGTTTGATAATTACTATGGAAACTGAGCCATAGTTCATAACCATGTCAGGCGGCTCGAATCAGTTCATGACCATGTGTGTAGGCCTTGTGCCTCTATGTCTCTTCGCCTGCTTACTTTTCTATATCATCTAAATTTGCATAGCTGCCTGACCAACCTATTCCACCAATCAGATCCCTCTTTCGAAATTCAAATGCTCGGCATCTAAATCGACGATATATTTGAAGTTCCTATTTGCATATAAGCTTGATTTTGACACCAATTAAAATCTAATTAGTCAGAACTGGAATGTTTCTCCGATAGAAGCAGTTTTGTGGGTTAATCGTCTTTTTGAATTCTCTCTTTCTTCCAAGCACTATATGTCAAAATCAATATTATCTAGAAAATATTGAAGATTGATCGTCAAGAATCCAATTGAAGAGTTAAGAAATGGTCTTGAAAGTATTTAAAGAAATAGTAAGAAAACACAATTGAATGGGTCCAATAATTACTTTACAATTATAAATCTGAGTTTTGAGGGTTGAAAGGTTATGAGGTAATCATGAGTTCATGTTGTCCTCCTGCTCCATGTTGCGACCCTGCCTTCCCCTCAGTATGTCCTGAATCCTTCCCGACCCCTTACCCTGAACTGCCCCCTCCCCTGGCGCAAGTTATTGAAGACAACTACGCTATTCCGATACCATTCCCTCCAGACCTTGGACAAGATCTCTGCAAGCTCCCAAATTGATCCACCAATTGAATCAATCCTCGTCAAGATTTGCAGAGAAATAAGGATAACCCAAGCACCTGGAGCGCAAGAAACGCCAACCGGCCAGGATTTAAAGAAAAGATCGATTATTTTTTTATCCTCATTTTATAACATATTTACATATATCGCTCTCTTCCATATGCAAATTTATTTCAAACGACATTCTGAAGACGAATTTATAAATGGCAATTATGTGTGCACCGTAGCATTAGCTCTCTGCTATACATAAATAACAATGAAACAAATTAAGATTTTGTCTAGATATTGAATAAATTATTACATTTTGACCAAGTATTACTAATTTTTGTGTTACAGATTACACATTTATAAACGCAATTCTGGTGATTATATAGTAGATTTTCTAAACCAAAACTCTATATCCATAAGTTAATTCAAGGGGTGAAGACTTAAGACTTCATTAATCTTTTTATAAAAGTTAATTGTTCTGTTTTAAAAAAGGGCGACAGTGGATCACCAAAACGTCAAAGTACAATTAGCGTTTATAAAAAGTTTGATGAAGTCTTTAACCTTAATCAAAATCCAACCTATAATTATGGTATTATCTATATCCATATGTGGCCCACATCTGTTTATACAGAACTTTGGAAAAAAAATCTAAAATGAAGTAATCAAACATTTATACTGATATAAAACTTCCGGGAATATTCTTATTGCTTTATTAAAGAGAAAGTACATACACTTGTATATAATATTCCTGCTTTTGTAATTAATTTAGAATTAACATTTGGTATTCTAGGCAAATATGCTTCTCTCTAATTAATATAGAAGAAAAAAAACTTAAAGAAACATGGTAGTTACTACCCGTTTCATGATTTTTCAGGATACCTGAATGACCAGTTTTTTTTTTTCGTTGAGGTACAGCTTGCACCACGCTGATGAGGGCCAACAGCCCGAAACGCGTCCGTGGTTAGCTTTTCTTGATTAATCAAGAATGGGTATTTGGCCAATTCTGGAATAATTAAAAATCAACGAGAATAGTTGATATTTATTCCGATAGATGGCGCAAGCTATCAGCAACTTTCAGTTGTGCGATAAGGAGATGCCTTTTTCATAAATTAAAGAAATATGTAAATATGATGCTTTATCGCGCCATCTGGTATGAGAAATTTGAACTATTTTTGACACGCATGTTTCATTTTGAAATCCAACAATTTTATTTTGCTCTTACTTTAGTAATAAAATTAATGAAAGCACCTGCTTGGCTTATATCGTATCGGTATTTAAAGAAAACATCAAAATACAATATTAGAGTAACACAAATCAATAACGCGCCATCTATACATATAAAATAAAAGGATTTAATTGTAATCTAAATTGTAATTTAAATGTAATGCTACTGTCCTATAAGATTATGTCCATAGTTTAATTGAAAACCATTTCTAAGCTTCCATCCTTCAATGTAGCATATAAAAGCAGAATGATCCAATACAGTATTAGAGCTCTGAGAAGCGGTCTGGTAGATTAAATTGGCGAAACCGCTGGGAGGGTTCACCACTGATAAGCCAAGCCCTCCCAATATATTTTTTCATCGCAGTAAGGACAGTAGAAGTTCGTTTTATGTATAAAAGAAACATTCGCGCTTTTAAATCCTTTTATTTTACAATATTAGAGTACCCTGAAGTTAGAGGCTGCTTGGCCGGCATTCATAGTTATATGAAAAATAGACACTTCAGCCAGTTAGAGTTTTTTTTTTTCTCAACGTTTCGACAAAATATCTTTTGTCTTCGTCAGGAGAAATAAATAAAAATATTGCCAAATGTTTTATTTTTATTTACTTCTCCTGAAGAAGACAAAATATTTTTGTCGAAACGTTGAGAAAATAAAAAAACGCTAATTGAACGAAGTATCTATTTTTCTTAGAAATATTAAAGCAGTAGAGTATATTAAACTGGTAAAACCGCTATGAGGGTTCACCACTGATGATCCAGGTTCTCCCAATATTTTATTACTGCAATAAAATATCAGTATAAAATTGTTTTATATCAAAAAGAGAAACATACGCATAGAATATAGTTCAAAGAAACATATATTTGAGATTTATTATAAAAAATTTGAACTATTTTTAATGTGTATGTTTTTTTTTTTGGAATCAAACAATTTTATTCTGCCCTTACTACAGTAATAAAATTGATAAAAGGGCGCCCCTAACTTATATCCTATCCGGATAAAAAGAAAAAAACATCAAAATACAATATTATAGTGATACAGATCAAACTGGCGAAACCGCTGTGAGGGTTCACCAATGATGATCCAGGTTCTTCCAATATATTTTATTACTGCAGTAAATATCAGTATAAAATTGTTTTACATCAAAAAGAGAAACATACGCGTAGAAAATAGTTAAAAGAAACATGTTTTTTTTTTATAAATAAATATTCGTGTTTTTAATAGTGTTTTTTCTTGAATGTAGATGGCGTGTTATTGATGTCGTGTAATTATTTGAAATATGGCGGGACCTGTTTGAAGGGTAAAGAAGTCTATCCTAGAGTTTCAGTTTTGGAGATTAAACTGACGAAAAAAACTTTTTGACATATTCCTATTACTCGATAAATTGAAAAATATTTGCCTCACATCACCGCACTTCTTCCCCCTGAAATTATCTACTGCCGTGTTTTTGATGTCACAAGATGTCTAGTTTGACAGTGAGAAATATCAGATTCGATTCTATCTTATAACCCCCGCTTATTTTTATTTATAACCCTTAAATAACTAAAAGTTATAAATAAAAACTAATACAAGACTCAGAATAAAACGTTATAAAGGAATGACAATATATGAAGATGGCACAAGAACCTACATTACATGTAACAACTGTCCTGGTGTGGAATTAACACCTAGTTTTATTTTTTGTTGTTGTTGTCGTGTCAAATGAAGAAACTCAGATGTCTCCATACATCTCTATTACAGCAGTCGTTCTCTATCTTGGGTGTGTAAAGTTGCTGTTCTGGGTCCATGTCAATTTTCTGTTGTTGTCGTGTCCAATGAAGAACCTCAGATGTCTCCATACATCTCTATCACAGCAGTCGTTCTCTATCTTGGGTGTGTAAAGCTGCTGTTCTGGGTCCATGTCAATTTTCTGTTGTTGTCGTGTCCAATAAAGAACCTCAGATGTCTCCATACATCTCTACCACAGCAGTCGTTCTCTATCTTGGGTGTGTAAAGCTGCTGTTCTGGGTCCATGTCAATTTTCTGTTGTTGTCGTGTCCAATAAAGAACCTCAGATGTCTCCATACATCTCTACCACAGCAGTCGTTCTCTATCTTGGGTGTGTAAAGCTGCTGTTCTGGGTCCATGTCCATTTTCTGCAAGGCTGCGGCCATTGTTGGGAATGAGAATATGTGGATATAGCCTTGTATAAAATTGACATGGACCCAGAACAGCAGCTTTACACATCCAAGATAGAGAACGACTGCTGTGATAGAGATGTACGGAGACATCTGAGGCTCTTCATTGGACACGACAACAACAACAACAACAGAAAATTGACATGGACCCAGAACAGCAGCTTTACACACCCAAGATAGAGAACGACTGCTGTGATAGAGATGCATGGAGACATCTGAGGCTCTTCATTGGACACGACAACAACAACAGAAAATTGACATGGACCCAGAACAGCAGCTTTACACACCCAAGATAGAGAACGACTGCTGTGATAGAGATGTATGGAGACATATGTGGCTCTTCATTGGACACGACAACAACAACAGAAAATTGAAATGGACCCAGAACAGCAGCTTTACACACCCAAGATAGAGAACGACTGCTGTGATAGAGATGCATGGAGATATTTGAGACTCTTCATTGGACACGACAACAACAACAGAAAATTGACATGAACCCAGAACAGAAACTTTACACACCCAATATAGAGGACATTGCAACTGCTGTGATAGAGATGTATGAAGACATCTGAGGTTCTTCATTGGACACAACAACAACAATAAAAGTTACTGATGACTTGCGCCACCTATCGGAATAAATATCAACTATAATCGTTTATTTTTAATTATTCCATAATTAATTAAATAATATAAAAGGAGTCTAAAGTTCATTTTCATTTCTATTAATGCAATCACAAGCTTCAAACAAGGAGATATGTTATCAAGAATGGCTATCAGACTATGATGCACTAGCGCGCCATCTGTTATCAAAATTCGAAACTATTTTAAACGCGTAAGATTCTTTTTGAAATTAAACAATTTCTACTGCCCTTACTGCAATGGAAAAATTAATGGGAGGGTTCACCACTGATGAGACAGGCCCTCCCATTAATTTTTTCCATTGCAGTAAGGGCAGTAGAAATTGTTTAATTTCAAAAAGAATCTTACGCCTTTAAAATAGTTTTGAATTTTGATATCAGACTATATTAATAATATGCACCTTTGTTAAAACAATACAGAGCAATAATAGATTCACGAGATAACACAGGCAATCAGCATTTGTCTCTAGATTACATAAATATAATAAAATAAAGAATTTCCAGGTAGGGAATGTTAGGAAATTTGGCTTCCCAGAAATGATTGCCTTGGGAAAGGACTTGACCAAGCGGAATGGAATACTTCACTTAGCTAAGCCTTTTAACTCTTCTTTAGAAATCCTCTCTCTCTTCTAACATTATAATCCTTTCCTCTGTACCATTATACCTATATACTATACTACTGTGGATAACTTTACAAGAGATGAAACTTAACAAATATACACTTTGAACAGAAAAGAGTTTTTTCTTAAAATTTCGACAAAATATTATATTCATGTAAGGAATAATTATAAATAAAACATTTGACAATACATTATAAATACACCTATTCCCCGATTTACACGGTAGATACGTTCCTGAGAAAAACGTGTAAATCGTGGGATAGGTTTACACAGAAATAAAAATAAAATGCATTGACAGGTTAAAAAATGTAGTCAACACATAAGCTCGGGATTCCTCGTGAGATGTGTACACAGCGCATGTGTTCAATCACAGTAGCATTTAGTATAGTGCGATAAAAACAAAAAAAAAACTTATTTGGAAAACCGTGTAAAAGCGAAAACGTGTAAAAAAAGTACAGTGTAAATCGGGGGATAGGTGTATAGAAATATTACCTCATAACTATTTATATTTCATGTCTGAGTCTCATATGTCTCCAAGTATCTCTATCACAGCAATGTGAAAAAATAGTACAAATGTAATATTGTACTGGGATAAGATGCATAAATTAAGAAAAAGGCATCTTCTTATCGAGCAACTGAAAGTTGCTGTTGGCTTGCGCCATCTATCGGAATAAATATCAACTATTCTCGTTGATTTTTAATTATTCCAGAATTGGCCAAATACCCATTCTTGGCCAATTCTGGAATAATTAAAAATCAACGAGAATAGTTGATATTTATTCCGATAAATGGCGCAAGCCATCAGCAACTTTCAGTTGCTCGATAAGAAGAAGCCTTTTTCATAATCTATCACAGCAGTCGCAATATTTATAACGCCCTGCTAGTTACTTTATTTTCATTTTTTTTCTTGAAGAGGACAAAGTAATTTTGTCGTAACGTTGAGAAAATAAAGTTATTTTTCAGGCAAAGGTGTCTCTTTTTTTGAAGAACTTTGAATGCCTGCCAGGTGACCTTCAGCTTTAAGAAAAGGTGTACCTACTTAATGCAAAAAAAAGGAAAAACTGAAACAACTTTTTAGAATACAAGGGGATAAGCTCAGTATTTATTTTAAATAAAATTTGGTGGAGAAGTTATATAAACCGTCTATTTTCGACAGCCACAGTCTCGGATTCAATCCTGCATTGTTCACTTTTTCTGAAGAAGAAGAAGAAAAGAAAATTGGTTCAATACTCCCTGTTCTTGCAAAAGTCTAACCCCACCAGTGAGTGAAGGTAACCAAACAGAGCTTTGTCACACGTTTAAGTACAAAATATGAATTGCTTTTTCGGTCGCGTTTTCTACATTGTGTAGACATGTGATTGCCATGTCATTTGCCAAAGCTGGTGTTGTGGCTTTTTCACCGACCCGAGGCCGCTAGTTTGTGGCGACGGTCAATAGATGGCGTTTCGTTTTGACGTCTATTTTGACGGGAGAGGCGACATTTGTTCCATCAATATTATTATCACTATCATCATCATTTCCATCATTCTATGCGTAACCCGGACTTCTAGAGCGTACGAAAGTTTCCAAATGTCAGATTTTCAATATTGATTCAACTGGGTGCTATAATATACTCTGAGATTTGGTCAAATTATTTTAAATTTGAGAATATACATTCATTGAGGATATATCGTTTGATTTAAAAATCAATAAAAATGATTAATGACTAATATTTCTCGATCTCTCTAATCTTGTTTTATTAATTATTGAGAGAGAAATTTAATAAACGCATTTTTTAAAGTCATCCATCTAATTATTAAAAAATTGATGAAGAAATTCAAAAGAAAAAAAATCGTGCGATAATATTTATATCTTCTACAATTTAAAAAGAAATATCTTTTTCTTATGATATTTCGCAATATTATCATATGTAAATTCATATATATATATATATATATATATATATAATTAAAAAGGCATATATTGGATCAAAAAATTATTTATTTTACCAATATTTCAGCTGGCTGAACGCCAACCTTTATCAAGGTGTTATAACATTTTAAATAAATATATATATATGTGTGGTACTTCATTGGAGTACAAATCTCGTAAATCTTCTAATTGTCTTCGAATAAAATAAATGTATATATAAATACAGTTAAACCTGTCTATAGCGCCCCCTCTTAGGACTCACCAAAATAGGGTGCTATAGAGAGGGGGTGCTATAGACAGGTCACTTTTAATGTAAAATGTTTACATTTTACTGTTTAAAATCAGGCACTATAGAGAGGAAGGCGCTATTTAGAGGGGGCGCTATAGACAGGTTTAACTTTATATATATATACAAAATTAACGACACTGATAATACCCATTATTTGATTTTTTTAGGATGCTCTTAGGTCCAACCTTTTAGATCATTCAGTTAGAGCCTACGCCTATCTGACGAGGGCCAACAGCCTGAAACGTGTACATGGTTGGCTTCATTTTTTATAATATTCCCAACTGCTCCTAGTATTATTTTTCAATATTGTGATAATTCTTTCATGTATATAAAGATAAAGATGTATTACAAGAGAAGGAATCGCCTGACATCATTTGAAGAAGAAACAAAAGTTTCTTGCCTGTCGAAGGATGTAAAAGTCCGAAAGCTTGCCGAATTTACAACTTTAATAAAAGAAACTCGTTGCCGTTAACTTTTGTTTATTCTTTAAAAATGTATTTTAAATAATTACATCACAAAACGCTAAGCGTGTGGCATACAAAAATATTCCTAGCTAACAATCAGTCGATAAATATTTGATGGAAGATAAATATAACCTCTCCAGTCAAAATAGACGTCAAAGCTAGATGCCATCTAATGACCGTATCCAAAACTAGCGGACTCAGGTCAGTGACAAAACCACAACACCAGCTTTGGCAAACTGAAAAGCGTCCAACCTGGAGACCATGGTTTCGGGCTAAAGGCCCTCGTCAGTCTAGGACGGACTTTATTCCATGAGATCCACACGGGATCTAATGGAATCTTCACAATCTTCCAAAAAGGTGTTTAACTAATAAAGTAGCTAGGCCAAATCTATGACCAAAATATAGATGAAATTTTGCCGGGAGGATATTAATCTATTAGATAAAGGTCGCCTCTCCCGTCAAAATAGACTTTTTTTTTGGCTTATCCTTAGTACACGTGGTACAGGCCATGATAATCATGGTCGGTAGTTGGCGACTGCTTTTTACTGTAAGCGCACCACATGTCTACACATGTAAAAAGCAGTTCGACTTTGCACTTACAAATGCCAGAGCCCGGTTTGGTTACTTGCACTCGCTGGTGGGGTTGGACTTTTGCAAGAATCGGGGGCCATTGGAGCATTTTTTTTAACAGAAAAAAGTGTCCAATGCGGGAATCGAACCCGGGTCCTAGTGGTCGAAAACAAACGGTTTAACCAGCCTTCCACCGACCCCCCGGTGCTATAAGTGACCTTTTTATTTTTTATAGATCAATATTCTTCCATCTTTGTGAATTTGGATTCCATCTTTGATGGAAGACTGAAGAAGAACGATTCTCTCTTGAAAGCTTTCATTTTAAACGAAGTAAAAAAAAGTGTTCTCTCTCATTGTTGACAATTCTTCAATAGATAATTACTAGTCGAATGACCCGGGCAACGCCCGGGTTTTACCCGATTAAATGCTTTTATTCAAATACTATTCGTTACCATTATAAATTGGCGCCGTGGATGTCATTCTTGTATAATATATAAATGAGTTTTAAAAATTGTAAAAAAAAAAAAAAAAATGCATAGGCCGGGAATCGAACCCGGGCCGCCCGCGTGGCAGGCGAGCATTCTACCACTGAACCACCGATGGTTATAAGAAATGGCGATATTTGGGTATTTATTCCATTCACCAAAGCAAACGGTGACAGAATTGATTAAGAATTGTTTCTTGATTATGACGACGCTGATAACTGTGTATATATTAATTTTGTTCCAATTATTTCAAGGCGTAAAACTTTCTATTTCTATTCAGTGTAGTGTGAACCATATGTAAAATTAATTATTTATTTTGTATCAAATTATAAATAAATCTTTTAATTTACATATTACTTTGATAATTATCAATTTGAAAAAAAGAAAACATTGTTTGTTTCTTGCTCTCTATCTCTCCCCAAAATTGTAAATATAATTAAAATACAATTTTTACAATTGTATCTCTTTGTTTACACACGCTAACAGTAAAGATGTTTTTTTTCCCTTAATTTTACTTCAATCTAATTAGTTCAATTTGCATAAGAGAAAATATGATGATAATATTATTACAATTTTTACCATATTTGCACATTTCTCAATTTTTAACTCAATTATCTAACCACCAGCCCTCGAAGATTTAAATTTTCATAGAAATTACTGGGGAGAAATTTGCCTGATAATTTTCCAGCGCAAACTTAATAAGAAAAGATAAAATATTCATTATATATTGAGAAGAAAATTTGTGGATATTAAAAAACTTCTTGAATTTAATTTTTAGTAAGTAAAAAATAAATAAATATACAGTAACAATATTAGTAAATTAAATTTAATTGCCATCTATCGTTAAAATAGTAGAGCGGTCTAGAGATTAATTTGGCGAAACTGCTGAGAGGGTTCACTACTGATGAGCCAAGCCCTCTCATTCAATAACTCATATCATTGCAGTAAGGTCTGTAGAGATAATATTTGATAATATTTAAAAGAAGCGCATTGCCAGTAAATTTATTTGTGTAAAATTTTAACAATAACAATATATATTGATAATGGTTTTTGCATACTTTCAATCAATACATATTGGTTACCTTATTTATTTTCCAACCCAATGTACTATTAATATAGTGAAACCAAATAGAAATCAATGTTGCTATACTATAGCCATTAGAGAAAATAAACTCATGGAAAAAACTTGAGGAAGTGGAAAGTTTTTGATGTCGCCGGTCGTCCATTTTTTTTTTCTTTAAGGAGACAGAGGCAATTTTGTTTATACTTGGTTATCTCGTGTGTCTTCAATAAAGGTTACTGTAATATCTTTCAGAGTTATTGTCTGAATCCCGTTATATATGGTAAAAGGTACAACTTCCTTAAGTGTTGACCATGAGTGTATCTTTCAGAGTTATTGTCTGAATCTCGTTATACATGCTAAAAGGTACAACTTCCTTAAGTGTTGACCATGAGTGTATCTTTCAGAGTTATTGTCTGAATCCCAATATACATGCTAAAAGGTACAACTTCCTTAAGTGTTATCCATGAGTGTATCTTTCAGAGTTATTGTCTGAATCTCGTTATACATGCTAAAAGGTACAACTTCCTTAAGTGTTGTCCATGAGTGTATCTTTCAGAGTTATTGTCTGAATCCCGTTATACATGCTAAAAGGTACTACTTCCTTAAGTGTTGTCCATGAGTGTATCTTTCAGAGTTATTGTCTGAATCCCAATATACATGGTGAAAAGTAAAACTTCCTTAAGTTTTGTCCATGAGTGTATCTTTCAGAGTTATTGTCTGAATCTCAATATACATAGTGAAAAGTAAAACTTCCTTAAGTGTTGTCCATGAGTGTATCTTTCAGAGTTATTGTCTGAATCCCGTTATACATGCTAAAAGGTACTACTTCCTTAAGTGTTGTCCATGAGTGTATCTTTCAGAGTTATTGTCTGAATCTCAATATACATGGTGAAAAGTAAAACTTCCTTAAGTTTTGTCCATGAATGTATCGTCTTGACAATACACTCTCGTGACTCCCTTTTTGTGACACAATTTTATGACATGTTTTCTTTTGACAAATCTTATGACATAGTTTCTTGACCTAATTTAATTGACACAGTTTCTTGACCCAATTTTATGGCATAGTCTCTTGAAACATTATCGTGACATATTGACATGATGGTTTTTAGGGCAACGATTCCTTAGCACATATACTTGAACTTTGTTTAAAAACCTAATATCAAGTTTTTCAATCAACTAATTCCCTTTTTTTTGCATTTGTTAAGTGAAAAAAAACTTAGAATCGATTTTTAAAAATATATTAATTTAAGAAATAGAGTAAACTAAAATAAAATTAATTAAAAATATATATTAAAAAATTATTTAATCCGATAGATGGTGCAAGTCATCAGTAACTTCCAGTTGCACGATAAGGAGATGCCTTTCTTTTTTTTCTTAATTTGTTCATCTAATCCCAATACAATTTCACATTTGTACTATTTTTTTTTTCATATTAAAAGTGATTGTTTATACATAGTGTTTTCGACTAGCCTGTTTTTTTTTTTTTACTAGGGCATCTACTTTTCAATATAAGAGAAAGTTTTTGTTTTTAAAAAACTCCAACTTTCACCAATTTTTATGAAGAGAGAGAGATGGAAGTTGAAGGATTTAACAATAATGAAACCGCTATATGGCGTACGTGGTGAAGTGGGGAAAAAAAGAAGCAATTGTCAAGGGAGGTAAAGTTAGATCCAAACTTCCACCAATCATATCACAGCTCTAACGATATCTGCTGGGAGTTGGTAATTGTCTTGTCCAATCACGTCAGTGCTTTCTCTCGACTTTATTTTTAATCTTTTTATTAAATTCTCTCCCTCTCTCAGAATTTATCCCAGTATTTCACTTCTCAAACATCATTCTTTGTCTCTCATCCAATATTTTAAGTTAAAGATATTAATATATTATATTTTTGTTTTGTTATGCTCGAATTTTGCCATCATATGCTGACTAGCTTTATACACTAATGGACAAAACTTAAGGAAATGGAAAATCTTTCATATATTCGGTCGTCTTTTTTCATTCACACTTGGTTATCTGGTTGTCTTCAATAATGATCACAGTCTATCAAATATCTTTCAGAGTTATTATCTGAATATTGATATACATGCTAAATGGTACAATTTCCTTAAGTTTTGTCCATGAGTGTATATTGGTTATCTTATGTGTCTTCAATAAAAGTCACTGTAATATCTTTCAGAGTTATTGTCTGAATCCCGATATATATGCTGAAAGGTACAACTTCCTTAAGTTTTATTCACACTTGGTTATCTTATGTGTCTTCAATAAAGGTCAATGTAATATCTTTCAGAGTTATTGTCTGAATCCCGATATACATGTTAAAAGGTAAAACTTCCTTAAGTTTTGTTCACACTTGGTTATCTTATGTGTCTTCAATAAAGGTCAATGTAATATCTTTCAGAGTTATTGTCTGAATCCCGATATACATGATAAAAGGTACAACTTCCTTAAGTTTTGTCCATGAGTGTAGACTATATATCTCAGTACAATATATATTTGAGTGCCTGATTAAACTGGCGATAAAACCCCACTGGGAGGTTTCACCAGCTACGTTCTCAAATAGATTTCCACATTGCACTAATAATCATTTTATTTAATGAAAAAAAGGCCGTGATTTATTATTATTTTATACAAGTGTTTTTTTCTTATTCTAAAAGTTTATACTTGTATACAGATGGCAGGCTAATGAAGAGTGTGTCAATTTGTAACAATTAAATTTACTAGCAATGTGTGTTTCTTTTCAATAATATCATCAAATATTATATATACACAGGCCTAACTATAATAATACAATCTATTGAATGAGAGTGCTTGGCTCATCAGTGGTGAACCCTCTCAGCGGTTTCACCAAATTAATCTCCAAGAGATAATATTTGTTGTTGTTGTTGTTGTTGTTGTCGTGTCCAAAGAAGAGTCTCAGATGTCTCCATGCATCTCCATCACAGCAGCAGCAATATCCACTATCTTGGGTGTGTAAAGCTGCTGCTCTGGGTCTAAGTCAATTTTCTGCAAGGCTGCGGCCATTGCTGGGCATGAGAATATGTGAGTAGGTGTTAGTTAAGATAAT
>CP092885.1:55108405-55120101 GCA_030710605.1 Cordylochernes scorpioides | reverse complement strand
ATTTGATGATATTATATTAAAAAGAAACACATTGCCAGTGAATTTAAATGTTACAAATACTATCGAAAGATGACAATTAAATTTTATAAAAGTGTTTTAATTCCCATTGATGTTTTCAAAATACGAAACTATTTTAGACGCGTATGATTCTTTTAAAATTAAAACAATTTCTACTGCCCTTACTGCAATGGAAAAATTAATGGCAGGGTCTGGCTTATCAGTATCCATTGCAGTAAGGACAGTAGAAATTGTTTATTTTTAAAAGAATCATACGCGTCTCAAATAGTTTCGTATTTTGATAACAGATGGCGCGCTAATGCATCATAATACTTTGTGTTTTTATAAGATATAGATACTAAATAAAACTCGACAAACTAAACTTAAAATTCACGGAAATTCCTAGAATTTCGGAGAAGAAGAAAAGAGGGAAAAATTTTCAAGTGAATTTGAACTTTACAAATTTCATCGATAGATGGAAATTAAATTTATAAAAGTGTTTCAAATCCCATGTTTGTATAAGGTAGATACTAAATAGAACCCGACGGCACACTAAACTTAAAATTCACGGAAATTCTTTGAAATTCTGAGGAGAAAAGAGATAAAATTGTCAGTAAATTTGAACTCTACAAATTCTATCGATTGATGGGTAAATTTAATTTTATAAAGAGTGTTTTAATTTCCTAGTGAGTGTATATGTATGTATAAGGTGTAGATACTAAATAAAACTCGACAAACTAAACGTAAAATTCACGGAAATTCTTAGAGAAGTTGTGAGGAGAGGAGAGAAAATTTCCACAGAAGGGAGAATCCTCTTCTAACAACACCAATGAGGTTTCTCAGTTGGAGATAAACAAAAAGAAAGGGACTTAGTTCGGATTACCACGTCGGTGTTGGAGTTTTAAAATGTTAAGTCTTCTGGGTGTCTCCCTAACTACATGGAAGCTAAATATAGTTAAGTTAATAAAAAGGCATCTTCTTATCGTGCAACTGAAAGTTGCTGATGGCTTGCGCCATCTATCGGAATAAATATCAACTATTCTCGTTGATTTTTAGTTTTTCCAGAATTGGCCAAATACCCATTCTTGACTTATCAAGAAAAGCTAACCACGGACGCGTTTCGTGCTATTGGTACTCATCAAAAGTCGAGAATAGTTGATATTTATTCCGATAGATGGCGCAAGTCATCAGCAACTTTCAGTTTCACGATAAGGAGATGCCTTTTTATTAATTTATGCACCTTATCCCAGTACAATATCACATTTGTACTATTTTTTCATATAGTTAAGTGTGAGAAATTGACACTATTGTAGACGGGTATGGTTCTTTTAAACAATTACTCTCCCTCTAATACCCTCTTACTGCAATGAAAAATTTATGGGAGGGCCTGGCTCATCAGTGGTGAACCCTTCATATTTATATAAAATTCGGTAAACAAGTAGGTAACACCCTCGATTCCCGACAGTCATGAACCGGGATTGAATCCCACGTTAACATTTTGTTTAATATGTGAATAACCTTCATATATTATTCACTGTTTCAATTATCATAAACTAGGTTGCTCTTGTTGAGCGGTACCTAATAAAGTGATTTTGAATCGGTGAACCCTCCTAGCTGTTTCGCCAGTTTAATCTACCTTTTTTTTTGCTTATCCCTAGTACACGTGGTACAGGCCATGATAATCATGGTGGGTAGAAGTAGGCGACTGCCTATACTCTAAGTGCACCACATATCTACACATGTGAAAAGCAGTTCGACTTTACACTTACAAATGTGTCAGAGCCCCGTTTGGTTACTCGCACTCGCTGGTCGGGTTGGACTTTTGCAAGAATCGGAGGACATTGGGCCTTTTTTATCAGAAAAAAAGTGCCCAATGCGGGAATCGAACCTGGGTCGTAGCAGTCGACAACCAACGGTTTAGACTATCCTAACACCGACCCCCTGGGGAGTCCAGCTCACCAGTATGAACTAGTGCTAAGCCCTTTTACTCGCGTCCTGTTTTGATTACTGAGTTGAACCAGTTGATCAGGGAGTTTCATGTTGAGGTTGAGTCTGGAAGGTGGTTTAGAGAATTTTCAACAACCAAGCTATGAAACATATATGATGATGCCATAAATACAGAAGCATATTCTGTTGTGTGTTTACATTGATTAAATTAGAATTTAATAAAAAAATAAATTATTATTATTTTCGCCACATAATATAATGTTCTAAGTTTCAATGGTTGAGTCTTCCAAGAGCGACCTATAAATATGGATAAATCCAATCCCATTCCTGAAGGTGGTCTCTCCACAGAGACAATTGACAATTAAAACAACTTTTATTGACATCTTGTCAATATTTACACTCAAAGAGAGTTATAATAGTTTTTTTTTTTTGCTTATCCCTAGTACACGTGGTACAGGCCATGATAATCATGGTGGGTAGTTAGCGACTGCTTTTACTGTAAGTGCACCACATGTCTACACATGTGAAAAGCAGTTTTACTTTGCACTTACTAATGCCAGAGCCCCGTTTGGTTACTTGCACTCGCTGGTGGAATTGGACTTTTGCAAGAATCGGGGGCCATTGGAGCATTTTTTTTTCTTTAAACAGAAAAAAGTGTCCAATGCGGGAATCGAACCCGGGTCCTAGTGGTCGAAAACCAAACGGTTTAACCAGCCTTCCACCGACCCCCCGTTATAATAGTAAAATAATATAATAATAAATAGGAAAATTAAAATATGTACAAAAAGTTATATAATAGAGGATGAGGAGAGGCATCCCCGGCGCGCGAGTGTTCTCCTCCAGGCGATGAGCGGGTCCTCCACTCCACCGAGCCTAACCTGAACAAACTGGCAGTAGATCCGTAACTTTGCCGACGCGAGGATGGTCAGGGCTCTCCACAGAGATACTCGGTCATGTATCGCCAAGTTATGAGAAGTCTTTCAAGCTAAAAGAAAAATCTCTAATGAGAAACCATCTTCAAGAGAGAAGGATTCAGCCATGTTTTAGACTATGGAATCTCGAGGGAACTTCTGCTCTATTAAGAAATATTATTCTAAAATTCTATCTTTTATATAAATTTATATTACAAAACACACGCTATAACCTAAGTGAACATTTGCGTGTGAATGTTCATACACTATTCCATATACATTGTTTTAAAATATATTTACAATTCATTTAAAAGTATAAGAGAGAGAGAGAGAGTGAAAAATTATTTAAATTTACATTTTAGAGCAAAATATGTATACAAAAGGCCAACCCCACCAGCGAGCGCAAGTAATCAATCAAACGATGCTCTGGCACATTTGTAAGTGTAAAGTCGAACTGCTTTTCACATGTGTAGATATGTGGTGCACTTAGAGTAGAAGCAGTCGCCTACTTCTACCCACCATTATTATCATGGGTATATATCATACTAGGGATTAAAAAAAAACAAATGGTAGATTAAACTGGCGAAACAGCTAGGAGGGTTCACCACTGATGAGCCAGGCCCTTCCATTAATATTTAATTGCAGTAAGAGGGTATTATAAGTTTAATTACATATTAGATCTTATTTGATCCATCAATATAATATAATATAATATTTTCACTACTAAATCATATAATGATAAAATATATTTATGTTATAATATGATGCACTAGCGCGCCATCTGTTATCAAAACTAGAAACTATTATAAACGCGTAAGATTCTTTTTGAATGTATAACGAATCAAAAGTTTTGACGAAGGAGTATCTTTTATTACATTTGTGAAAGCTTTCGAACTTTGCAGTTCTTCCACAGGCATGGATAGTACAAAAATACTACCAAATTTTCAAAATATTTTGAGCCATTATATATACAAGAATATTTACATAAATTAGATATAATTTTAGTTTAATATATAAGCAAAATTAAGATAATCTTAAGATATCTTAAGATATCACAAATATAATAAAAGATACTCCTTCGTCAAAACTTTTGATTCGTTATACACTTATACCAATTGTACGGAGTTTACCTGTAGAAATTCTTTTTGAAATTAAACAATTTCTACTACCCTTACTGCAATGGAAAAATTAATGGGAAGGCCTGGATCATCAGTAATTTTTCCATTGCAGTAAGGGCAGTAGAAATTGTTTAATTTCAAAAAGAATCTTACGCCTTTAAAATAGTTTCGAATTTTGCTATATATGTTATATAATAATATTATTTTATTTCAAATTATATTTCATAAATTAAAATATTCACACAGTTAAGTATACCACCAGATGTCGCGACTTCCCTTTATATAACCTATTGTTGTTGTTTCCCGTTGGCCGGCTCAAATCTTTTGTAAATTATGTAAATAATATTTTGTTTTCTTTATTCTTACGCCTTAAAACAGGTAATACTTTTCTCAAATTATGTATTCATGTTTCATAAGCTTAATTAAAGCTGTTTCTGATCTTAACTATTTTTATTTATATATCCAAGATTTTATACGACTGCATACCATTTAGTACCAATGTACTCAATAGAACCAGCAAATATCATAATAAAATTAATGTATCAAGCAAATGATCAATAATTCTATATAAAATATTTCAAAATCAACAGAAAATATTTTATAACATATATATATGAAAAAACAATAGAAAAAATAAAAGATAAAAAGATCAGAGGTTGAAATCAAAAATAAAAATGGCCTATCCTGACCAGGAGCACATGTGCTTTACAGAAGGCAGAGCGCCATCTGGTGGAACAGAAATAAACTATTCATTGATTTCCACGAACGCGTTTCGCGCTGTTGGCGCTAGTCAGCGTGGAGTAGGCTGTACCACTGTGACCAAAAAGATTTTTGGTCTCAGTAGCCTCTTGAAAAAACAAGAAATGGGTATTTAAGGCCAAACTTGCGTAATAACGCTTAACACATGAAAAAACGAAAGAAAAAAATAAAAGATAAAAAGATCAGGTATTGAAATCAAAAATAAAAATGGCATATCCTGATTGAATTTTATTTTTGATATATATATATATATATAATATGATGCATTAGCGCGCCATCTGTTTTAAGAATTTGAAACTATTTTTGACACGTATGATTATATTAAAACAAAATACTTGTATAAAAAAGCAATACAATATCACAGTAGTATGGTATATTAAACTGGCGAAACCGCTGGGAGGGTTCACCATTGATGAGTCAGGCACTACCATTAATTTGTCATTGCAGTAAAGGCAATAGAAAATTGTTTTCATTCAAAAAGAATCATACGCGTTAAAATCAGTTTCAATTTCTTATAAAAAAAATAGAATTTATTTATTAAAAAATAATAATAAATGATACTAATTGAAGCTAGAATTTTTTAATAATCATTAAAATCACATTCTCTATTACTTTATATTATTTAGCAAAAAGATTTCCAGGGATAAATATTTTGTATATATTTTTTAATAGCTATAGATTTGGGGAGAGGTTTATAGAGCCCTTCCATAGGAGTATTATTGACACACTATTAGCATTTAGTTAGATGCTTTGATAAAGCACAATTTGTATTATAGATTATAAACACAAGGTAATAAGATCAAATCCAAATAAATAAATAGTGTGTGACGTTTCGGTAACAGTGTCTGAAGATGGTAACAACGCTGTTACAGAAACGTCATACACTATTTATTTATTTGGTCTTATTACCTTGTGAAATTATATTCTTTGTTTCTCTAAGATGGGCGACGCTACAGTATTAGTCAAGAATTTTCTTGAAGAAGAGAGGGGCGTTAAATTCCGAAAGCTAAAGATATTGAAATATTTTATATGAAAAAAAGCATATATTGGTTCTAAAAAAAAACAATTTATTTATCTATATTTCAGTTGACTAAACGCCAACAAGATAATTCTTTCAGAAAAAATAAATATCATTGTTGTACCCTGACAAAGGTTGGCGTAGAGATAACTGAAATATAGGTAAATACATTACTTTTAAATCCAAAGTTTTAAATTCACAATTCACCCTTTCATACCTCATCCCAAAGCTTAGAAATAGTCGTTATTTCTCCCCTTGAAATAAATTTTGATTTTTCGTTGAAAAGAAACACATGCGGGATAGTTTTCAAATGTCGTTTTACAACCACTAGCCGCATTATATTATATTTTATTAAGAGATTTATAAAATCAAACTTTACCTATGTGAACATTTTTGCCAAATATAATAATATAATTGAAAAAATAAAAAGGCATCTCCTTATAGGTAAGTTGAAAAGTTTATGATGGTTTGCGCCATCTATCGGAATAAATATCAACTATTCGTTTTTTTTTTTTTTTTTAAATCTAGAATTGGTCAAATAACATAATTATTTTATTATGATGAATTAGCACGCCATCTGTTATCAAAATGCGAAACTATTATAGACGCGTATGATTCTTTTTAAAAATAAACAATTTGACCTAATATAATTATTAATATGACTTTATAGAGAAAAAGAGAAAATTATGTCCATAGTTTTCTTGAAAACCATTTCTGAGATTGCACCCTTCAGTGCTGCGTATATAAGCAGAATCGTCCAATACAGTATTAGAGCTCTTAGAAGCGGTCTGGTGGATTAAATTGGCGAAACCGCTGGGAGGGTTAACCACTGATGAGCCAAGCCCTCCCAATATATTTTTTCATCGCAGTAAGGACAGTAGAAGTTTGTATTGTGTATAAAAGAAACATTCGTGCTTTTAAATCCTTTCATTTTATATGTATAGATGGCGCGTTATTGCTTTGTGTTAATTAATTATAATTATAGAATTTTTGGCCGTGATTTAATGGCACATTTGACGCTGTAGTCTAGGAAAATTTTCACCTTTCTCCTCTAGTTCTATACGACTTCATTTTCCAAACTTGTACAATGGAAGTTGCCTCTCCATTTCAACCTACTTTATTACTAGGAATACATAGGAGATGTTAGCCAAGATTTAAACAAACTGAACCATTATTGAGAAATATCCACGAAAACAGGGCTATATATTAAACAGCAATGTTTACATTGACGATATTCCTCTAGGGGAAAATTCCTTATTGATCTAGGAGCTCATTTAATCTCTCCTCCTCACTCTGTGATCCTCTTCTTCATTATTAATAAAAATATCGTCTGCGCGACTTTTTTTCCCGCCATTTTTATTTATGTTTATTCGTTTATATTGACTATATATATATCAGTTGTAAGAGTTATAATATTGTAATATTTATATTTTAAACTGGAATATTATATATATATATTTGTTTATGTTTTCTGTGATAAGTTTGTTCATTTTATGAATGGATAGATGCAATTTTTTGACGAGAAAATGATAATCAATAAAATTAAAATGAAATTCAGGCTACGGGGATATATTACAACCACCGACAATAATATAATAAACGCATTCATGAGAATCTGCCTTCGGACAAGTATAGGAGCTCCATTCAACCTATCAAACAAGATACTGAAGGAGGACTTAAACCAACCCGATCTAGAAGATATGTACCAAATTTCTGTGTATTAAGATAATTTAAAATTTTAAAACTTCAATAAAAATTAATTTAAACTTACTGGCAAATGAAAAAACTACTATATTCATTTAAAGAAACTTATTTTTAAAATATTAAGAAGTTTCTAAAACATAAATAGAATTTGGTGATAACAAACCTCACTTCGGAAAAAAAAGAAACAACTACAGACTATCCCTATGATAAAAATTTCAAAATTTTGTGGCTAGAATAAATTCCGAAAAATATATATATATAACATCCTAATAATATATCTAGAGAAAAAAATAGATAATTAGCTGAGATGGCTGAAAAATTGAGGATATCGATTGGAAATCCGAGATAAAAGAAGCGACAAACAAACCTTCAGCCTCCAGGGAAAATTCTAAAAAGGTTATCCGGTTTGGAAATTCTAATGACTAACTTGAATGCCCAAAGAATTCCCAAAATAGGAAAACTTAAAAAAAAAAATTCAATATACCTAGCAGCAGTGGCACGTCATGAGATTATAATCCTAAAAGAAGCTTGTGTTAATTTCTATTATATATTTGATTTTTGACTTTCTGGCTTTTGTTTCGAAATCTTATACTTTCACCTTTTAGCTTTTGTTTCTGAATCTATAATTTTCTCGTCTTTAGTTTTAGTTTCGGAATCCTTCGCTTCGCCTTGTATTGTATAAGGTTAGTTATTTCCCCTCAATCATTTTTTTATTGCTTATGTCAAGTATTAACATGTGATGATCAAGAATCCTAAATAATACAAACTTCATTGGCCAATGGCAAATCCAATAAAGTACAATCCAAATGTAAAACACAGATAATACCACTTTGACCACTTTGAATTTGGTCAAAGGTGTATTCCAGAAAAATGTAGACCATCCTGCAAATGTATGCAAATGTTCATGGAAAACGGTAAACCTGCAATGGAATTCGCGACTAGTTTTGTCGCGGACCAAATATGGGATAGCCGCAAACAGTCTATTTGAAAAAGACAGAAAAACGGGTCTGCAGTTCTTGATTGACAGTAATTATGTCAGCCTTATTCCAGCCTTAAAACAGAATTTTCCAAGTAATGAACTTGCATTATATGCTGTAAATGGTTCCAAAATCCCAACATTCATCATTAAAGTGATCAAAATGGACTTGAGACTTAAGCGATCTTTCCAATGGCGCTTCATTATCGCCAAAGTAAACAAGGGCATTATTGGAGTTGATTTTCTTGATCATCACATGTTAATACTTGACATCAGCAATAAAACATTTATTGAGGGAACAACTAACCTTAATCAATACAAGGCGAGGCAAAAGATACCTAAACTAAAGGCGAAAGTATGACAGATTCAGAAAAAAAAGTAAAAGTAAAGGATTCGAAACAAAAGCCAGAAAGGCAAAAAGTGGAGGAGTCCAAAGAAACGGCCAAAGCTGGCAAAGTCGAAGATTCGAAGGTTGCAGTTAAAACTGGTGAACTCAAATAAGACTCTGAAATTCAAGGGCTTTCCATCACCATCTGATAAAAAGTCTGTGATGTGAGACGTTTACAGAAAACTTTAGACCATTCATACTTAAACCTGCCTATGTGCTGAAAGAGGTAGATAATATAACCACTAAAACCAAAGGTAGGTTTTTACAGTCTAACAATTATACTCTATTATACTCCAAATATTTTCTTATCCCAAGTACACGTATTAAAGGTCGTGATATTCATGGGTAATTATCGAATGCTTTTACTCTACGTTCACCACATGTCTACACATTTGGAAATCAGTTCGACCTTTAAACTTATAAAAGCGCTAGAGTTCCCGTTTGATTACTTGCACTAACTGGTATGGTTGGACTTTTGAAAGAATCGGGAAACCCTCCATTAAGGATATTTTTCTTCAGAGAAAAAAAAAAGTGGGCAATGCGGGATTTGATCCCAGGTCGTGTCTGTTTAAAATCAACGGTGTATTTCACTCGACCACCACAACTCTTCTTTAGATAAATTCTTCAGAAACAAATTATAAAATCAATATATAGTGGGTGGAAACAATACACAAAATTATTTCTATATTTAGAGAAATGTTTGTTGTTCAAATTATATTATTCCCTAGAACGTGTTAAATTTCAATTTGTTCCAAGTTTATCTTTACCACCACCCTCATATCCCAAGATTGTATAATTCAATTCGAATTGTTTTATCTTATTAATAAATTATACAAAATATAAAATGGAATCACATAATCAACTATATCTATAATTTCATAAATTTATATAAGATGCTATATATATATATATATATACTATAGAAACTATTTGGATTTAAAGAGACAAGGGCCGCCTCTCCCGTCAAAATAGACGTTTAAAACCACACGCCATCTATTGACCGTCGCCGCAACTAGCGGCATCGGGTCGGTGACAAAGCCACAACACCAGCTTTGGCAAACTGAAAAGCGTCCACCTAGAGACCATGGTTTCGGGCTAATGGCCCTCGTCTGTCTAGAGCGGACTTTATTCCATGAGATCCACACGGTACTTTGAAAAAACACAAAGGTCGCGATATTTCTTGAACATACCTCGTACTAGTACATGCTAAAAGATACAACTTCCTTATTTTTTGTCTATGAGTGTATTTTTCTACTGTCCTCAATGCGCTTGTCTATAGTTCGTTTAAAATACGCCCCCCTCCCCAACCTAAGAGAATTTTTCTTCAACACACACACCGGATATAAAATCAAAAAAATTCGCTAAACCATAACGGTACGGTAAATTAAACTGGCGAAATTGCTGGAAGGGTTTACCATTGATGAGCCAGGCCCTCCGATAATTTTTATTTCATCGCAGTAAGGAGGTAGAGAATATAAACTTTTGTTCTATTTGAAAATTATTGGAAATATTAACGAATGACTCGTTAAAGCAGAGTGCCAATTGATTTATTGGTTATACAAGTTTAGAGAAAATCAAAAAGAGGGATGGAATGACAGTTGTAATCAGCCAGCAGCAGACAGGAAGGGAGGAGGGGTAGGTAGTGACGTCACACATGGTATCAGGTGGCGCCGCCGCAGTGTACATGTGCCAAAGGTCGACTTGGGATGAAACAGCGACTCTATAAATTTCACATTTCTAACAAAAATAAAAACATATAGACGCTATAAATAATTTAAATTTCCAAAATCAATATTGGTTGAATAAACATTCACAAGGGCAGAACCCGGGCGAAGCCAAGTCATTCGCAGTAATATATTTGGAAAAACCTTAATTTATACACAAAGTAATGAGTTTTATTAAACAAAAATATGAACAAATATTAAAATATTCTTATAGTCCGAAGCTCGTAAGTGGTTAGTTTTTCTTGATTAATCAAGAATGTGTATTTGTTGCCAATTCTGGAATAATTAAAAATCAACTAATAGTTTATATTTATTCCGATAGATGGCGCCAGCCATCAGCAACTTTCAGTTGTACGATAAGGAGATGCCCTTTTTATTAATTAAAATCTTCGTTGAATATGAGAAAATTTCCATATAAAGTTATAAAGGTATCTACGTTTGTTTTTTATAGAAGTAGAACTGGCGAAACCGCTGGGAGGGTTCACCACTGATGAGCCAGGCTCTACAATATAGGCAGTTTTTATTATTTCGCTATTGTCAAGTAGAAAATTGGATAATTAAAAAAAGAAACGTAAACGTTATATAAATAGGCTTTTAATAAATAAACTTGCTGCAAAAAAAAAATATATATATACTTATTTGTAACGCTGACGAGGGCCAACAGCCCGAAACGCGTTCATGGATGGCTTTTCTTGATTTATCAAGAAATTGGGTTGGCCAAATATCAGGGAACAGGCTAAATCAATGTTTAGTTGATTTCTGTTCCACCAGATGGCGCTCTGCCATCATGTACTTTTTAGCACATTTGCTCATGGTCAGGATATGCTTTCTATGTTTTAAATATATATATTTTTCATTGCTTTATATTGAGAGAGAGAGAGGTATATTCTTTAAAAAGTAAATGAATAAAAAAAAAACGCTACAGATAAAAGTTTTACTAAATATCTAAAAATATAAGCCACTCAACACCCACGAAATATTCAATTTTTAATTAATTTATTTTAAAAATTATCTTCTTCATTCACTTTTTAATGGAAAGAATTTATTTCATTCTATCAAAAGATCCAAAAATATATTTTAATAAGCTCTCTTTTATAAATCAAAAACTTTTTTTAAAAATGTAATTCAATAAAGCAAACAGAATCTAAAAAGAA
>CP092885.1:54981888-55108305 GCA_030710605.1 Cordylochernes scorpioides | reverse complement strand
ATAAATTAGTTTTGTAAACAAAATATTCAAAAGGATATAGCAACGGTTTGAAAATGGTTGTAATTTTTTTTAATTTTATTTTGACCAAATAGTTTAACAGGATGTTTGTAACAAGAAATTTAAATTTAAAATATTTAATGAAAATAACTTTGTGTTCAACGGGAAAATCACAGGGAGAGGGGCGATTTACTCTTCTTCTTCTTCTTTCTTATCTCCACTCAATCATATTAGGGTATCGAGCTTGTAGAGCTTGTTGATGGTGTTTGTTTGACAACCATCATGACTGGGTGAAGTAGAATGCGTCTGCCATTGTCATTAAGACTGGGAGCACTACTCAGTGGCAGGCCGACTTAGCTCCAAAAGAAATGGCCGCCTCTGACATGAGGAACAGACGCCATGTGCAGCCGCTCCTAACATTGAGTACAAACGCTGCTCATCCTGTATCCCTGGATCAGGAGACCTTACAGGGTACTATCAGCCGGGCCAGCTGAGCCCAGGTTTTTTAGTGAGCTTGTTACTGCTCCCACTCCTCCTTTTTCATCCGGGCTTGGAACCGGCAAAGGCGAGATTTACTAAATGAAGGCTATTAAAATCTTGTCTTTCAGTTGTAACTTCGCCCGTTGTTGAAGAGTAAAAACTCGAAAGCCGGCGGTGTTTTTTTTTTTTTTTTTTGTGATAAATAAACTTATTTCGCGTATAAGATTTTTAAAAATATTTTTATGAAAGTATGTTTATCGCAAATTTCTTAATTCTGAATAAATAATTTATAATAAAGAAACACGTCTATCATTGTCGCTTCCAATAATAATAATTACACTCTCTTCAAATCTGATAAACGATTCATCTTAATTTTTAGTATTATTTTATTAATTTTATTTAGCACTAGCCGAATGACCCGGGCAACGCCCGCAATTGGCGTCGTGAATGTCACTTTTGTGAAACGTCCCGCTTCAAACTTTGTGTGTGTTTAGAAAATGAAAATGTCAATTTTCATAACGTTATTTGAAAATTATATTATTTTGATTTTTTATAAAAATATATTTTAAATTTGATATATACATAAAATGATAGCAAGTGATTTCTTGCCCCTATTCTGTCATTACGTCACTCTTGTGAAACGTCCCGCTCCACCAATCCCCGTCGCCCCACGTGGTCCATCCTTCCTCAACTTTACTTCTCGCAGTTACCGCAGTGAGGCGCTGGTTGCGAGTGAAATAGGGAAAATTTGTTGATAAATCCAAGGATATTCGAGATAGAAGCCTGAAAATTTGCCTATAAGTTTTTCCAGATTCAACTCTATATACTGTTATTATTTCAGCCAGATTAGTTACGTATTGTGGACGTGTATAGCCGACAAACATACATACATACATACATATATAAATACATACATACATACACTGACCTTTATATATATAGGGATTAGTAAAATAGATATTGAATACATAAAAATGGATGCATCGACAATAGAGTAGGTAGCAACAACTAGGTAAATCCTGGAGTGTATCCATATATCGCCAACTACCCGATCTATCCTGTGGTCTTGGTAGCCTTAGTGAACCACCAAGTGTTTCCAGGGCCGGTTTGTATCTTGGTAGTTTCAACAGAGCAGTGTCATTGAATGAGGGCAGTCCAAGAAGTGTAGCTGTCTGGAATCTCTGTAGTTAGAATGCTGGACAGTTGATATCTAATATAGAGAAATATTTGTGTACATTCATGAACACACAAAACTTAAGGAGGGGAAGTCTTCAATGTCGCCGTTCGTCTAATTTTTTTGAAGGAGATAGAGACAATTTTGTTCACACTTGGTTATCTCGTGTGTCTTCAATAAAGGTCACTGTAATATCTTTCAGAGTCATTGTCTGAATCCCGCTATACATGGTTAAAGGTACAACTTCCTTAAGTTTTGTCCATGAGTGTATAGTTTTAGAGTTTGAGTATTAGGAAACCTATGATTTTGAAAAATAAATTGCCAAGAAGAAAACGATTGATCAAAATATAATTACCTCCTCCCGTCAAAATAGACGTCAAAAACAATGTATTATCTATTAACTATATTTCATATTGAACGGATTCGATTGAATGACAAAGCCACAACACCAGCCTTGTAAAATCCAGAACGTATATTTGGAGACCATGCTTTCGAGTTAATGGCCCTTGTCAATCCAAGCCAGGCTTAAAAAAGAGATTCTTGCCGGAATCGAACCCAGATCTCACACGTTGTAGGCATAAACGCAAAGCATCAAGTCAGGGGGGATCAGACCTAATGACATCTATTTAATGACGTAACATTTACTTTAAAAGAAGAATAATTAAATCTTTTTTTTTAATAAGCGCTAATTTGCCGAGGTCATTAGAGAAGCCCAGTTACTTGCACTACGCTGATGAGGGCCAACAGCCCGAAACGCGTCCGTGGTTACCTTTTTTTGATTAATCAAGAATGGGTATTTGGCCAATTCTGGAATAATAATACCAGTGTGATGTACTGTAGATATCACGTCATAAAAGATTGTGGCTATGAATTGTAACAGTATCCCCCTTATAATCCAGATATGGCCCATAGTGACTATTATCTATTCAGATATTTGAAAAAAACATCTTCGTGAACATTATTTTAAAGATGATGAAGCCTTGAAGATTGTTGTTACAGACTGATTGATGAGCCAAGATAAGGATTTTTATTTCTAAGGTATTGCTTTCTTTAAAATCTAAATGGGGTATGTGTATTTTAATTAATTATTGACTGTTGGCCACTGACTCGTTCTGATGTAATCATTGGATGTGATTAATTTACTTGGTCTACACGTTGTTCTAACTGTTGTAAATGGCAATTTTGTGTACACATTTCATATGGTGTACATATTTCAAGCTACTATTTCTAATTACTATGTGCAAAAACTTGACATCGAATGTGTAATTTGCGTGCTTTCCGATGTTTAATTATGTAAATTTCACGATGATTTGATTTGTATATAATTTCATATTTATACGCAATTATCCTAATTGTAGATATGGTGTGTCTTTGTAACTGTTAAATAAATAAATAAAATAATAGGGATTATATTGAAAAATGAATAAATGAAGTTTTAGATTGTTTATTTATAACTTAGGTAGATTACGTATGGAGTACTCTTCGTATAATCAGTTTTATTTGAATTTCAAATGAATTTCTTCGACTGAAAAAGACCGTTTTTTAGGAAGAAAGACTGTTCTTTATTGATGGGTCATCAGAATCTTCTTCCATAATGTCTTCAAGCTCTCGACGACAGGATTTAGTGAGGGCTCGTGATCTAACGGCGATTTTCTTTCTCGGATATTTTCTTAGGATCAAGCTCGGTCTTTTCTTGAAGATGGTTGACTTACTAGACAGCGAGGATGTTTCAAGTAGCGGAGATTCTCCTCTCTTTCTTGATAGCAATCCCGGCATTCTTAGTGTACTCAAGAATTCTTCAAGATCATTTTTGACATTGATTAAGGATGCATGTCGATATGCCTTAGTTAACAACTCCATATTCTTGCCTCCGAAGATCATCTCAATTCTGACAAATTCCAGTAGAATCTTCTTAATCGTTTTCAGTTTCCTTTTCTCGAAGTTTTCAAACATTCTTTCCAGATTGAGCATGTGACCTGCTGCTTTAAACGAAAGATTTTTCAAGGATATACCCGCTTCTAGATCAGGAGAGGTACAATCTAAGCTATGAATCATCTCAATTTTTCGTTTCTTTTCCAATTCCTTTCTTCGAGTAGCGAGATTCTTCTTAGCTTCGATTTTAGCAAGGTCGATCAACTTTTTAAACGAATTCAAGTCATAGATAATGGAATGATAAAGACGTGCAAGTAAAGCTTGACGGAAATCTTGAACGCCTGCAAGGATTTCAGCAAATGCGGATACCTGGGTTCGTATAGATGGATTTATAGATTCTGTTAAAGCCAGTTCAATAAGGCTATGAGCCAATCTGTCCCCTGCATCTCTCAACTCGGCCGTTTTTCTGATATACCTTCCCATACAGCCACATACCGATCCTAGTCTACGTCTAACTTGGCTGATTCTTTCTTGGATAAATCGTACTTGTTCAACTCCTTTATGCGAAGACATCTTCTTTGCCAAATTTTACTTGAATGAAACGTCTTTGAAATCTACCAATATGATCTTTGTGGATTGTATTTCAATCACTTTAATATTTTCTTAAGAGAAAATATTACATAAAGTTAATATTATTGATCTTATTAAGTGTATTCACGTTTTAAAATAAAATCGAGGTATGAACACGTGAATTGTGTACCTATTACACACAACAATGAGGTTTTTAAAAGCTGTGAAATGAATGAGGAGAATAAAAAAATGAGAATTTTTATAGAATTTTGAAATAACTATAGAAACACTGTATTTTTCCAGGTTGGGTTGATAATATTATTAATGATTTACTTTAGTTTCTTTATTTTCATTTCCAACATATTTCAGCAAATCGTTGTTGCTCTTTTTAATCAAAAAACATTCCCATAATGTATACATTCATGGACAAAACTTGAAGAATTGTGATGTCTTTAATCTGTTTTTCTTTTTTTAAGGAGACAGAGGTAATTTTGTCCACACTTGGTTATCTCGTGTGTCTTCAATAAAGGTTACTGTAATATATTTCAGAGTTATTGTCTCAATCCTGAAATACATGCTGAAAGGTACAATTTCCTTAAGTCTTGTCCATGAGTGGATAGTTACGTCGTGAAAAAAGACTAACAAATATTGCGAAGATAGAAAAATATTGATTTTTTTTTTGTCTACCGTATTTATAGAAGACAATATTATATTCTCCATAATACGAATTTTTTATTTACTTATCTCAAATATACATGGTACAAATCATGATAATCATGGTGAGCAGCTAGCGACTGATTTTACTGTGGATACACCGCATGTCTACATACTTAGAAAGCCGTTCTTACTTGCACATACAACAATCAGCATTCCAACAATAGACATCCTAACAATTAAAAACCTAGCTCTGGTATACACTAGCAATATCATTATAACAATGTTCATCTCAACAATGAGAATTCCAACAATAGACATCCTAACAATTGTAAACCAATCTATGTTATACGCTAACAATGTGTTTCTAACAACGGTCATCCGAAAAATGGAGAATTTCAACAATGTATATCCTAACAATTAAAAACCTAGCTCTGATATACACTAGAAATTTCATCATAACAATGTACATCCCAACAATAAGCATTCCAACAATAGACATCCTAACAATTAAAAACCTAGCTCTGGTATACACTAGCAATATCATCATAACAATGTTCATCCCAACAATGAGCATTCTAACAATAGACATTCTAACAATTAAAAACCAATCTATGTTATACGCTAACAATGTGTTTCTAACAACGGTCATCCGAAAAATGGAGAATTACAACAATTTATATCCTAACAATTATAAACCTAGCTATGGTATACGCTAGCAATATCATTATAACAATGTACATTCCAACAATAAGCATTTCAACAATGTATATCCTAACAACTATAAACCTAGCTATGATATACGCTAGCAATATCATTATAACAATAAGCATACCAACAATAAATATTCCAACAAGGTATATCCTAACAATCATAAACATAGCTATTATACACGCTAGCAAACATTCTAACAATGTATATCCCAACAATAAATATTCCAACAATGTATATCATAGCAATTATAAACCTAGCTATGATATACGCTAGCAATATCAATATAACAATGTACATCCCAACAATAAACATCCCAACAATATATATCCCAACAATTATAAACCTAGCTATTATACACGCTAGCAATATATTATAACAATGTACATTCCAACAATAAGCATTCCAACAATGTATATACTAACAATTATAAACCTAGCTATGGTATACGCTAGCAATATCATTATATAACAATGTACATCCCAACAATGTATATCCTAACAATTATAAACCTAGCTATTATACACGCTAGCAATATCATTCTAACAATGTACATCCTAACAGTGAAACATTCCAACAATAGACATCCTAGTAATTATAAACCTAGCTATAGTATATGCTATCAATTTCATTCTAACAATAAACATCCCAACAATTAGCATTCTAACAATCCAACAATAAACATTCTAAAAATTATAAATTTAGCTATAGTATACACTAGCATTGTCATTCTAACAATATACATCCCAACATAATGAGCATACCAACAATTATAAACCTAGCTATGGTATACGTCATTCTAACAATGTACCTCTCAACAATGGCAATCAAACAACAGATTAAAAAAAGACAACTTCTCTATTTTAACATGTCGAGATATAATTATCAAAATTACTTCAGAGCGCCTGAATATATTAATAGTTAGGGTCTAATGACATACTTAACTAAACTAACTATTACCAGGTAAATGGGGCATAATTACAAAGGCAATTCAAACACCTATTAAGAAAGAAAAGTTAACACAGCTAAATTAAATTCCAAGAATATTGTAAAATATATTTATTATTTTAGAATATATATTATCCTTTCTGGAGTATGTAACTATTCGTTGATTGTGCTAAATAGATAATCATAGGAAAGAGTGTTGTTTTGTTGATGATTGACAGACTTCCTTTTTTAAATGTATTATTTATTATGCATACATTACAATAAGAAAACACAACAAATACAAAAGATAATAGTGGCTATATAATTTTTTTCATCAAATTTTGTTCATCACTTTTAACAACAATAACATATCCAATCTCACAGAATATATATGTTATATAAAGGTATTATTTAAAATGTTATATTAAAATATATTATTTAATTTAAAAAATATATATATATTTCATAGATACAAATACTCTGCTAAATCGACCACCAGAGGTCACGCTTCCACTATATAAACTCATTGTTGTTCTTCCCCGTTGGCCGGCTCAAAACTTTTGTACATTATGTAAATAAGCTTTTCCTTTTTTATTCTTACGCCTTAAGCCAGGCAATACTTTTACCAAATTATGTCTTTTATACATTCCTTAGCTCAATTAAAGAAACCTCTGATCAAGACTATTATTATTGCCACGACTGCATCACCAATACCATTTAGTACTAAAAAGAACCAGCAAATAATTCCATGGCATAATCCTCAAAATAATCTAAATTCAAGCAGAAAATCTCTTCTATTTATAATATATATATATTTTTTTATTTTTATAAAATTAAATATTCCAACAGAAAGCCATGACGACTTATGGAAATCAAAGGATATCATTTTACTAAGTTGAAAGGAATGTTAGATCTAATCAAGGAGTGATTAATCCACCAAGTTATTCTGCTAGAATCCAGTCAATGTTGCTAATATACAGTAGAAATAGTGATGATGAAATATCATTAATATTTGAAAAAAAAATAGTACAAATGTGATATTGTACTGGGATAAGGTGCATAAATTAATAAAAGGCATCTCCTTATTGTGCAACTGAAAGTTGCTGATGGCTCTCGCCGTCTATCGGAATAAATATCAACTATGCACCTCGCTGACGAGGGCCAGCAGCCCGACACGTGTACGTGGTTAGCTTTTAGTGATTAATCAAGAAACGGTATTTGGCCAATTCTGGGATAATTTAAAAAAAAATCAAAGATTAGTTTATATTTATTCCGATAGATGGCGCAAGCCATCAGCAACTTTTATTTGTAAGATCAGGATATGCAATTTTGGTTAATTTCCATTTTAAGCCTACTATAACAAATCTCACATGATTGACCCTCTCTGTTAAATGGTCAGCTTAAAAATCTATTTTGTTGCTCTTTCATGAAAGACTATTTATAAATTTGATAATTAAAGTGAAAATTATTATTATTATTTTTTGCTTATCCCTAGTACACGTGGTACAGGCCATGATAATCATGGTGGGTAGTTAGCGACTGCTTTTTTACTGTAAGCGCACCACATGTCTACACATGTGAAAAGCAGTTCGACTTTGCACTTACAAATGTGCCAGAGCCCCGTTTGGTTACTTGCACTCGCTGGTGGGGTTGGACTTTTGCGAAAATCGGGGGGGCCATTGGAGCATTTTTTTTTTCTGGTGAATTAAATTGGCGAAACCGCTGGGAGGGTTCACCACTGATGAGCCAAGCCCTCCCAATATATTTTTTCATCGCAGTAAGGACAGTAGAAGTTCGTTTTATGTATAAAAGAAACATTCGCGCTTTTAAATCCTTTTATTTTATATCTATAGATGGCGCGTTATTGCATTGTGTTAAGAAATAAAGTGTCAAATGCGGGATTCGAACCCGGGTCGTAGTGGTCGAAAACTAAACAGTTTAACCAGCCTTCCACCGACCCCCAGTGAAAATTATTAATTTCGAAAATATTGAACAATAGTTTAGTTTTTAAATATTTTGCGCGATGCAATTATCAAGCGCTTTTTTTAAACAAAGAACTCTCAATATCCACTTTGTCATTTCAAAACACACATCTTGTTTTATTTTCTGGTTGTTTCTTGAATAATAGGTTTGTTATTTAACTCTCTCTCTCTCTCTCTCTCTCACTCTTGAAATTCAATCTCTCTTTCTAAAATAATTTATTAATTTAAATTGGGGATAAAGGTTTTTAGCTCTTTTATTCTAAAAAAATAATGTATTAAAAATGTCGGTGTTTTTGTGTGTGGGGTTAGAACTCGACAAATTGTAAAAGAATTTGATATTGTTAACACCCACACAATTTTTAAAACTTGATTAAAAAGAACTGAACACCATTCAAGAATTTTAAAATTTCGGTTATTAAGTGAAAATATTATCTGAATATGAAATGGGTAATATGTTAATATGCAAATATGATTTACAGAAAGGTGATATAAAATGATTCCAATATCAGAACCGAGAGACTTCCTTCCAGCCTGCTGGGATGACAGACCACGGCAAACATACAAGTGGGGCCTGGAAATAGTACGGATGGCCACCGCTGTGTGGCGCGGCAGATCGGCGGAAGCCAACAGAACACAATAGACATTCTAGGTTGTTGTCCTTTTGTCTTCTTTTATAAAATGTAGCCAATAAGTAATACCAATAAAACACTAACTCTGAAATACTTTCTGAGCCATCGCTGGACTAATAAATCGACACACCACAGGACCATTACTTAAAGAGAAGGGCTCGTTATATCTCGCCGGAATAATTCAAAGATTATACTCTGTTAAGACGAACGAAGAGAGAAGAAGTAGAAAGAGGTCAGATAGTAGTAAAGTGTATTTAAAATATAAAATATATTTAAAGTACAGGGTGATCCAAAAGTCCCGCACAACTTTAAAAATTAATAACTCCGCGAATATTTGCGCTAGAGCAATGCGGTAAACACCATTGTGTTCAGAATGCAATGGGATTTTTTATGGCAAATATTGAAAATTTCGAAATTGATTTTAGTTACAATTTCATTCCCTAGATGGCGCTGTACCAGAATCAGAAATTCAGCGGCCAAATTGTTTGATTAATTGAAAAATATAACTGATCGACACGTATTTTTCCTTTTTGTATACCAGGAAAGAATCCTAATAATATCAAATCGTTAATTAATAAAGCACCATTTCGCCAAAAGTTAGAAGAAATGGTTAACGATTTTTAAATACAATCTGAGATATGTAAAATAGGTATATGCAAATTAAAACATGTAGCAAAAAATATTTATATTTTTGATAGAGTTTTGTCAAATATATTGAATGTTTGAAAAACATAGCTGAATTCAATACACGATTTTTTGAAATGTTAATATAGTACCAAAAATTATTATGGTACTACTAATAGGATTTTTTGTTATAAGGAATGTGTAATTTCTTGAATAATTGGCGACACTCGACTATTTAACTGGAAATTTGTCATGATCCAACAAATGAAATATAGATGGGAGTGACAAAATACATTTGTCGTACTTTATTCCAAATATCCTATGGGCTTGTAAAATGTTATCATTGTTTATTATACTGTACACGATTTTTTAAAATGTATCCCCTCAAATAAATATAATTTTTAAATCAACCTTTTGCGTTGAAAAACGTGGTAGTAAAATCATTTTGTGTTATTTTTTTTTTTGCCCAAAATTTCTAAAGGTGGGGGGTTACAGAGAATATTCCTTATGCTATTTCTTTTAATGAGCGAAAAGCGATAAATTAAACATAAGGGGTAAAATTGTGTGTACAGTGTTATTCGAGAAGTTATAACACTTTGGTCTGCACGACATAATATAAGATGTGAGCAAATGACAAACAAACAAAAATTACTTTTCACAAATAAAAAAGAGACAAGATATGAGGACAGAATTTATTTACCCATAACCCAACACAAAGAGCTGCAAAACATTGGTAGATAATATAATACATGGAAGCTTTTATAACACATGAGGTAACTGCCTTCTCTCTTGTATTAGGTCAGAATCCTTGTTCAATGTGGCGACCTTCATTCTCAAACACCGCCTGCAGACGATAGATGACAGAATGGACAGCATTAAATTAAATATCTGATGAAATTGATGAAACGTGCCGTCTGATAGAAGCCTTCAACATGACCAATGTGGTAGGCCGACATCGATAAACACGCGACTTAATGTACCCCCAAATCCAAAAATCGCAAGGCGTCAAGTCTGGTGATCTTGAAGGCCACTGGTGTATAAAGTGGCGACTTATCACACGATCTTCACCGAACGTATCCTTCAGCAATTGTTTGGCACCGCGGGAGATATGAGGAGGTCCTCCATCTTGCATGAATGTTATTTCGCTCAGTGCTTGTCTGTCCTGCAATATGGGGATAACCTTTTCTCTCAAAAGTTGAACATAACGTTCACCAGTTACAGAAACGGTTTTAAATGTTCTTCCATTTATTTCTTCAAAGAAAAATGGCCCAATAATAAAAGAAGAAGTGAACCCACACCAAACTATAACTCTGGGATGATGAAGTGGCATTTCTGTAAAAATCCTAGGGTTTTCTGATGCCCAAATGCGGCTGTTTTGAGTGTTAACTTCTCCGTTCAGAGAAAATTGAGCTTCATCTGTCCACAGAACATTCAACAGCCAGTTTTCATCAATATCAATTTGCCGGAAAACCCATGAAGCGAATTCTTGACGCTTCTCAAAATCGCCGACTTTTAGCTCGTGAAGTCTTTGAATTTTTTTACGGGTATTTTTTAAGACAAATTCTTAGTGCTCTCCAAACTGTTCCATACCAAATCCCCGTTTGTCGAGCACTTACTTCTCCATACGTGGATAACGTTTCAATAGCTTCAACATTCTGCGAAACCGTAGCAACCCCTGACTTGCATGTCGATGGTCTTCCACTCCGAGATTTTGCTTCCAGAGATCCAGTCTTCTCCAAAGTTTTTATCATTCGCCTTAGAGAGTAGCAACTCATGGGTCCTTTACCGCTTCGAATACCGTTAAAGGTACGAAACGCTTGTAAAGCTTCAGTGGCAGATTCTGAATTGCAATAAAAAAAATTCACCAAGAGTGATTTATGCTGTAGTGATGGTAAAATAAATTGTTGTGCATGTAAATAGATGAAGATTATTTGCATTTTTCAAAACCTCATTATGTAAAAATATATGTGTATATAAATTGGATATTTGTTGTTGGCCGAACCAATAACCATACACACCTCATCTCGTTAACGGAATAATGTTCTTTGTCTGGTCTGCCTTTTTTTACTCTCTTTGGAGTAGATTTGCTTTTTGATAGTTTTTATTTATGGAGCTGAACCAGTATGATGGCGGTGGTGGAGGAAGTCAGCAGGCCAACAAGCGGCCGCGTTCTGAGGACGAAGACCTCCTCCCGTCTTCCCATCACCAATTTAAATTCAACAGCACGGCGAACTTGTTCAACTTTGAGTGCCAAACCTTCGAAGCGATCATTGCCGACACCAGCCTGGACTCCCCCGAAAAAATACAGATGGCCACCAAAGGACTGATACTGACTCTCGTCCAAGAGGCAGAACTTCTTAAGGACGCCTTCAAGGGAGCCAGTCTAGGAAGACCCAATCCCACAGCCAACGTCCCGATTCCCTCCACCTCTTTCGCCTCGGTTGTGGCAGAGAAAGACAAGCCGGTAAAGCCTGCACCTCCGAAACCCAAAGCGAAATCCACATTTGTGAATCTGGCTCCTTCCTTCGAATCGCATGTCGTCGTCAGGTCGGCTAACCCCAAAGCAACCCAAGGGAATTTTTGAGGGAAAATTCAAAAGATTCATCCTTCCCTAGCGTCATCAAACACGTGGTGGCGTCCATCAACACCAGCGGCGAGGTGGTTTTCCACCCCAAAACAACCCAAATGGCAAAGTAGCTGGCCACTGGGCTGACCTCCCTGCCAACGGGCCTAAGCTGCCCCGAGTGCCCGGTTATCCTACCAAGATACTGCCTCTTCAGAGTGGACGGGGAGGTGCGGGACGATGAGATATGCGAGAGCTTCCGCTCCAACCACTCCGTGCAGTCACTCCTGGAAAAGCGTGAAATCAGGGTAGTCCATCGATCGAATAATGCGGCACACAGCACTAGTACAGTGTTCATCGAAGTGGACAACCAAGTCGCCGAAATCCTCGGTCAACATGGACGTATTCCTGTGGCGGGTCTAGTGCACAGGTATGAGCGCAGTCATACTTTAAAGCAATGCTTCCGTTGCTGTGGCTTCGGCCACCGCGCTTCTGCCTGTCCAGCTGCCCATCCAATCTGCTATCGCTGCGGCTCTGCAGAGCATGAGGGCATCCGATGCTCGGTCGAGCCAAGCCAAAGCCGCTGCTGCCGCTGCAAAAAAAAAATCTGGAGCTCCCACAACCACTTTGCCACATTATCTACCTGTCCCTTTGTAAAAGAGAGAATAGCCCGAACAGGAAACAATGTCTAGGCCATTGCGTGTCCTGCAGGTGAACGCTAAAAAATCACCAACTGTCATTCTTGAAATTGCAAATTTGGCAAATTCGACACAGGCCGACATCGTGCTCCTGCAAGAACTCTCAACTAACTTCTTCTGGCCCACACGTGGGTTTCAGGCTTTTTTTTTTGTCCCAGGCGCCTACATCCCCTCGGGAATTGTGGCATGTAGCAACCTTCATCCCATCCCTCTAACCTCCCCAGACACCGCCATAACCTCCATAGCCATATGTCTAGAGCAGAGCATCATCGTGGTGCACTCGGCCTATTGGCACGGCCTTAGAGCTGCCGATGATTTCATCCCTCTTCTGGAAGATACGATAAGACGGGCGTCTCTTCCAGTGATCCTGGGTATGGACACTAACGCCCACTCTCCTACCTGGGGCATCGGTGCGAGGTTGGACTTCCAGGGTGCTAATCTTGAAGAGTTCGCCAGCTTCAATGATCTTCATTTCTTGGGACCTCCTGTGGACTCGACCTGGTCAAATGGGCCTTTATCTTCTTCTATAGATGTAACTCTGGCATCCAGCTCACTGGCTATCCATGTCACTAGAGGTTTATTAGATGAGATGGCCTTCACTGACCATATACCTATCTGGACTACATTCCTAGACATGGTCAATAACGAGACAAAATCCTCCTGGGTTGAATCCTCATGTAAAGAACAGACCTTTAAATCCTTCATCAACTCTTCTCTCCACCAGGTAACTACCCTATTACAACAACAACAACAAAAACCATCATTAAGACACTATTGTCTTACAAGGGGATTCCCCTAAGAGGTTATATATGTACATGAGTGAGGAGGAAAAACAATTTAGAGGGGAGGTGGAGCAATCAGCCGTTGTCTGGGGAGTTGAGCACTTCTTCCCTCATTTTGTCAATCGCCTTGAAAAATTTTAAATATTTATAAACAAATGTTTTATCCAGCTGGAGAGTAGTAAAAATTGTATATACATGTTGTTCATTATAGTGAGTTAGCCCCGAAATTTCGCGAATTTCCAGTCTCTTTTCCTGTAGGAATGGGCAATGGAATAGATAATGAAACAAATTTTTTGGATGCCAGCATTGCAGAAGTAGAAATTTAAAGGGTCGCTGTTCCAAAATCCCGTGATATCCTCGGGGGAAAATAGCCATAGCATCCTTTGACGGGCTATTTTCAAAGAGAGGTTTGATAGTAAGTAGTCCTCCGTCATAAAGGAGCTACTTAGAGATTGATAGTGAATACAATGAGTTGAGTTTTGTATCTTAGCTCGGTCCAATTGGAGTAGCTGGTCCACTGTGGTTTGAACTATTCTAGGCATTTCTCCTCGCAAAACCATATAATCTTCACAGTTCTTAAGAAAAGAAAAACCCCAAGAGTCAATGATGTTATTCAGGTTATAAATAAAGTTGTTTCCCGCTTTTCCCAAAATTGAAACTTCCTAGAGCTGAAACAAGCAAACATAAGGTAATCTTGTCCTGTCCATTTTTAAAATCCGTATCTAGAACTTTATAATCAATTTCGTAATGTTTAATTCAAGGGAAATCCTTTCGGTTTCTGTTCGTAAGATATAGCCCGGAGTGTAAATTTGCGAAGGTCAAGAAATCGCCGTAAGAAAAATATCCTGGATCTGGTTTACAACTCCTATCTGATTCGTCGCCCACAGTGGGGCCGAGTATAATAACGTGGATAAAACTATGGAGTCAAGTAATTTCATCACTGCTCCGAACGATATGGTTCTTGACTTAGATAGTATTCTCCATACTGCGTTTGTAGCAATCAATGCTTTGCTTTTAAAGTGCTGCGCCACGTAAGCAGTTGGATTCTTGATTGTTAAGGGGTAGCCAAGATACGTATATTTTGAGGTAACTGTCAAAGGTTGTTGGCCCCAAAACCAAACGTCAGATCTAGCCAAGCGGCCTCCATTTCGAAACGCTACGATTTTAGACTGGAATTGGTTCAGAGTTAAACTATTTTCCTCAAAATATTTTTTATTAAATTAATCTTTATTTGGATATTTATCTTGGATTCACCACGGAAGACTATATCATCCGCGAACAGGAGCAGGTGTATAGTTCCATGGCCCGGTAAGTATATACCTGGCAGGTCAGAATCATCCAGCGTAGCAACCAGATCGTTAATGAAAATAATAAATAAATACGGTGAAAGAGGTTCACCCTGAAGAACACCTGATTGTATTTTGATAAATTCTGTAAAAGAGCCGCTCCATCTGACCGCTGCCATCATTTGAGCATAGTAGTTCTGTATAAGTTTGTTAAATCGCGCCCACTTAAACCAACAAGCGCAAGCTTTCTCCATAATAGTAGATGTGGAACTGTATCAAACGCTTTTTAAGATCAACAAAGAATGTGTAAAGTTTCCTCCTTTTGCGGTTTAATGTCATTTGAATTAGTGACGTAAGCGTGAAGATATGGTCTTTGCACGAGTAGCCCTTTCTGAATCATGCCTGGTTTTCCGCTATGAGTTTTCTATTTTCAATCCAATTACTTAGTCTATTTTTTAATATGGATGTAAAATGTTTTGACAAGTTGCTTATAAGGGCAATGCCCCTATAATTTGATGGTGTAACTACCTTATTAAACGAGGCCTCTAGCCCAGAAGATATTGACAGGGTGGTCCTCCTTCTGACTTCCATCCTGCAATCAGCTTGTGACTCTTCCATGGGGAGACGCTCCAATACTACAAGACCGTCAAAGCCGTGGTGGACCCCCGAACTGAGTCGGATCAGAAGGTTGGTTATCTCCCTCCGCCGTTATAGTCAGAAAGTCCGGTGTTCTATTAGGAATTTCTTCCGCGGTTTATACCGAGCGTGCCATAATCGACTGAAGGCGGCTATACGGAAAGCTAAAAGTAAATCCTGGTTTAATCTCTGCAAGGAGGTGTCATCCGCATACTGGAGTGACATACATCGATTTATCGCCCGGGGCCGCGGCTCCCCCCGAGGTCCGCCACTTCTCAAACATGATAACGGCTCTCTTTACAATCCTCATGAGACTTGCCAGACCCTGTTAAAATCACTTTTTCCTACATGACACCAGACCTCACCCGCAAAGGAATGCAATTTCTGCTCACTTAGACGAACCTGAATTCAAACCCTGGGAAGTTTTGCGAGCCATTCATCGCTGTGGAAAAAGGAAAGCCCCGGGCCCTGACGGTCTTGGTTCAAAATGCCTAGACCTGGGCGGCCCTTCCTTGCAATTCCTGCTGGCCGAATTGTTCACCAAATGCCTTCGTATGGGCCACTTCCCCCGTCAATGGAAAGAAGGCCGCCTCATACTTCTGCCTAAATCCTCCAATTCAGCCACCATTCAGCTGGAGAAATACAGACCTATTACTTTATTGAACACTATGGCCAAAGTATTTGAGAGATGTATCCTGGCCCGACTTCAGAGGCTCGCGGATCGTCATGGATGGTTCTTTGAAGATCAATACAAAACCGTATTGGGTACCGTAAATGGTCGTTCAGCGGAAGATGCACTGGCGAGTATCACTCAATTAATTGAAGAAAGACAAGCTCACTGGAGGAAAACTCTTGTCATCAGCTCGGACATCAGTAAGGCCTTCGACACTGTTTGGAGGCAGGCAATCATACAAAATCTTGAACGTCTAAATTGTTCAGAGTCTATTACCTGTTTAGTAAAAAGCTTTTTGGAAGACTGGACGGTTTCTTACTCAGCTTGGATAGCAACAGAATGTACGTCCTCCCAACTCGGCACTCCCCAGGGTTCAGCGCTAAGTCCTTTCCTGTGGAACATAGTTGCTCGGACCATCTTCACCCTTCCCTCCATCATAGATAGCCGATTAATAGCTTACGCGGACGACTTCACCCTTATGACTCAGGTTCGTAGTCGCCTGCCGGTCTCTGCCACTAACACCTTCTTGGAGAGGTTGACATCTTGGTGCACGATAAATGGTCTTAATATAAACCCCATTAAGACTCAAGCTTGCCTGTTCCAATGGCGTAATGTCCACCCCAACTCCGAGACAGGGCTTAGAGTCCTTGGTCAACCTTTAAACATCAAGAAGACCGTCACAATCTTAGGAGTGGAGTTTTACCAGACCCGCGGATTTGTCGCCCACCTACGCAAGATCACACGTAGATGCAGATCAATAATCCCACGACTCACCCACACCATACAGGGTAAATTTGGAATATTCCTTTCAGCTGGACCGAGCGTCAGCATGGGGAGGTCGTGCTCTCTCCAGCGAAGGCATTAGGCAACTTAGGAGCCTTCACTGGAATTTTGCGAAACGTGTACTGAGAGGAGGTCCTTACACACCTACAGTCTCCGCCATCTCCATCACCGGCAGCCCTCCTTTCGATATTATTGTTAGGTCTCGTACGGCGTTCCTGAAGGAAATCAATGAAGGAAATTTTGAATCTAGACCAGGCCTTGCTTCTTTGCCATACCCTCCAGATAGACGTCAATTGTCTTTCAGTCTAAACATCGAGGAGATAACAACACCTATAATATTCACAGACGGATCAAAAAATGAGGCTGGGGTGGGCGCTGCAATTGTTCCCTCATCAGAAGATCAGCAGCCCGTTCTCTTACGGCTCCATCCCGACTGCACAGCCTTCCAGGCTGAACTTCTGGCAATCCGCTGGGCGGTCCGTCTGGTGAAGGAAGGTTATTCAAGAAATGCGATCACTATCGCGTCGGACTGCAGATCAACTCTGTCAGCCATATGTACGTCAGGTCCAGTTCGATCGACATTATTAGCTAAGATTATTCTCGCACTGAACACCAACCAAAACGTAAATCTGTGTTGGGTGCTGGGACACTGCGGCATCGATGGAAAGGAAAGAGCAGACAGAGCTGCTAAGAACGCGGCCGTTTTGATTTTAGAGCCATCATTTTCCATTATGCCTAGAAGCCTGGCCCGTAACCACTCGCGCGCGGCAGCCCTAGACGCATGGACGGAGGTTTATTGCCAGGACCACTACAACAGACACCTGAGGAGAATAGCCCATACTCCAGACCGGCTGCTCCAATTCCTCCCTAAGGTCTGTCCTGGAGAAGTCACCACCACCTTACTTACAGGACATGGCCATGTTCGGGCAGACTTGGTTCTCTGGCGTCCTGGGGAAGACCCATCTTGCCCACATTGTATGGAGGAACAACAGACTGTGGACCACCTTCTATTCAAATACCCTGCTTTCATGCAACACAGAATGAAGACAGATCTGCTGCTTGGGAAGACCTCCTTCGACCCAGTCTCGTTGGCTGGACTCCCGGGTTCTCTGCAGGCATGGAACTTCCTGACCAGCTGGTTCGGCTCTGCAATTGGCTCTATATAAATATAATCTAGAGTAACTGGTTTCTACAAGTTAGCTGGACAGCCCGGGCAGTTGGCGTTTCTTGCGCTCCAGGGGCCTGGGTTATCCTTATTTCTCTCTCTATACTCTTGGAAGACGGGGCAATTTAGCAGCAGATGAATAGAAATTTGTTCCTCACATCCACAGAAGCATCTTGAATCCTGCACTGCTTTGATGAATTTTAAAAAGCTTCTAAAATTTCCGTGATTTGTAATAAATTGAGAGTTGTGGAAATTTGCCCGAAAATAATTCGGAATATTAGCGGGAAAGAAACTTTGAAATGTTTGGTTAGTATTTTTCTTCAATAGTGTAATTTTATATTTAATCAAATTTTCAATTATATCTGGAATATCCAAGTCGTATCGCTGTTGATCCTCGATCGTAAATATTTTATTCAAGCACGTTGTCGTTGATTTTTATTTGACAAATCCATGTTGTCTGGAGCTCAAAAGATTATTACTTTCATAAAATTCATAAATTCGATTTTTCAAAATTTTTTCGAAAATTTTTGAAAGATTTGAAATCAATGAGATAGGTCGATAACTTTTTGTTGAATCTAAATTAGATTTATGTGGTTTAGGAATTATCTTTAGAGCTGCTATTTTCCATTTCTCCGGATAATACCCCTTTTTGAATACATTTATTAAATAGTTTGCATAACATATGCTTAATTTTTGGGTAAGCACATTTGATCATATTGTGGCGAAGAAATATTTTATTATTTAATTTAATATAATTCATTTTGTTGATTCTAAATTAGATTTATGTGGTTTAGGAATTATCTTTAGAGCTGCTATTTTCCATTTCTCCGGATAATACCCCTTTTTGAATACATTTATTAAATAGTTTGCATAACATATGCTTAATTTTTGGGTAAGCACATTTGATCATATTGTGGCGAAGAAATATTTTATTATTTAATTTAATATAATTCAATGAAAATACTCAACAGATTATAAAAAAATATATTACTCTGTATTTGTGAAATCATCTTTAAAATATTTCTTTGCTTGCTTGCTTAAGATTCCCTAGCTGTAGATAGTTTTGCTGACGTGTTAATAATTGTCGACTCGTCCTTGTGACGTCATCAATAAATTATTTTATATCTTAGGATATTTCAAGGCTTGATTTCTACGCTACAATATTGTTACTTATGTTGTCTAAACCTGGAGCTTTTTAAACATCAGAATTAGAAATGATATTCATTAGTTCTTCTACTTCGATAATAATTATGCTTGGATTATTCATTCGTGGCTTAAAATTTCTAATTATTTGTTGTTGAAAATTGTCCAAATTAGGATCGTCTTCAGGAATTAAATCGTCCATTAATATGGTCATTGTTTGCTCTTTTAGATATTCTGGTGAATTGTCAATTATGGGAATTCCATTCTTTACATTTGAGGATCTTAATTTATTGAAGAACTTATAAGCATTACCAAATGGATTATCTGTGTAATTTTCTTCAATAACGTTTCGCCAGTTAGTTCTTTTAGCTTTTCTTATTGCATTAGTGTATTTGTTTCTTACCAACTTAAATGTATTGTAACTGATTGTTTTATGACGATAATACTAGTTTCTAATATAGTGAAAATGATTTTTTATTATTTCCTGTTCATTAGTCCACCAGTCAATTCTGGAAACATGTTTATTAATGGGGGATTTAACCTTTGAAGATTTATATGCTGCTTCTCTCAATAAATTCATGAGTGCGTTCACTATCCCATCAATGTCTTCCTCATCTTTCACTCTGCTTATATCAATTCCCAGTTTTTTGTATCTTGTAATGATATGTTATTAGAAAAATTTGCCCAATTCGCATTTTTTTCAAAGTGGAAATTTGATTATTGAATAAATGACCATTCTTTAACCTGATATCAAATTTAACAGCAACATGGTCGGAAATATTAGTCAAATCAGAGGTATGCCAGTTGTTTATTAAACTTAGTGAGTGTTTATTCGAGATTGTGAGATCAATTATACTTACTCTCCGCGGCAGGTGGGTGTTTTTTCAGGTTATGTATAAAGAGGTTACATTCGTCTATAATAGGTTGTAATCTATATCCATTAGAGTTTATAACAAACCATATAGTATGTCTTGAATTAAAATCACCGCAAAGGATTACAGGTTGATTTATATACGTTTTGAGCAGATCTCTAATGAATGTTTGATGAACAGGGTTAAATGTATTCGGATGAATGTAGAAATTAGAAATAATTAATTTTGCTTTAACTGTAGAAATAGATATTGTTGTACAAAAGAATTTGTGAATTTTTCCTCTTTGCTGAACTTTATATTTTTATTTAAAATTATAGTTGCCGTATATTTTTCCCCAGTTTTATTCGAACATATAATTTGAGAGTCCATATCATAAATAACATTTTCATGTAAAACATATGGTTCTTGAATCAAAAGAATGTCAGGTGAAGGATATTCACATATCAAACAAAATGTTAACGCGGGATTCGATCCCGGTTCATGACTGTCTGGAAACGAGGGTGTTACCCACTCGTCCTTGTCAGGTGGGTCATCTCTAGTGTTGGCCTGTAGTTTACTTATCGCAGTAAAACTTTTTCTTACATTTTGTTGAATACATCTCACATTTTCAATCATATAGGATATTAATCTATTTATGATTAAGCTTCAAATTGTATTTGCTACATCATTTCCCTCGTATATTTGAGAATATTGTGTCCTTTGGATAATTTTGTCTATTTGTGATTTGTAAATCGGGCATTCACTTGAATTTGATTTATGGTTTGTAGAAAAGTTTTTAAATTTAGGGTGCTTAGAGCAATTGTGACAATTTGGCGCTTCAGTACAGTTGTGGCTACCCTGTACACCGCATATTTTACATATTTTAATGTTTTGGCAGTCTTTTGTTTTATGGTTCGTATTAAATTCAAAACAATTTTGGCATTGTCTTACAAATATTCTTCTTGTGTAGAACATCGCTCAAAATCGGTGTATATCTCATTACCCATTTTTCTTAAAATTTGGTAAACTTTAGGAGTTACTTTTAATACTATATTGTGATATGCAGAGTTAAATCCCATTCGCGGTACGAGACAAGCGATGCCAAACACGTCCGCACAGTTGGCATCAGAAGCCATATATCGATTATGTTTATTTTAATTCATTTGAAAAATTCAACTATCCCTGATCATTTATTTTACTCTGGGATGCCGTCACTACAGGATAAAGTACTCTTGGTGAAATTTTATTATTGCAATTCAGAATCTTCCACTGAAGCTTTACGAGCGTTTCGTAACTTTAAAGGTATTCGAAGAGGTAAAGGACCCATGAGTTGCTACTCTCTAAGGAGAATGATAAAAAATTTTGAGAAGACTGGACCTCTGGAAGCAAAACCTCGGAGTGGAAGACCATCGACACGCAAGTCAGTGGCTGTTACGGTTTCGCAGAATGTTGAAGCTATTGAAACGTTATCCGCGTATGGAGAAGTAAGTGCTCGACAAGTTTCTCGACAAACGGGGATTTCGTATGGAACAGTTTGGAGAGCTCTAAGAATTTTTCTTAAAAAATACCCGTACAAAATTCAAAGATTTCACGAGCTAAAAGTCGGCGATTTTGAGAAGCGTCAAGAATTTGCTGCATGGGTTTCCCGGCAAATTGATATTGATGAAAACTGGCTGTCGAATGTTCTGTGGACAGATGAAGCTCACTTTTCTCTAAATGGAGAGGTCAACACTCAAAACAGCCGCATTTGGGCAACAGAAAACCCTAGGATTTTTACAGAAATGCCACTTCATCAGCCCAGAGTTAGAGTTTGGTGTGGGTTCACTTCTTCTTTTATTATTGGGCCATTTTTCTTTGAAGAAATAAATGGAAGAACTTTTAAAACCGTTTCTGTAACTGGTGAACGTTATGTTCAACTTTTGAGAGAAAAGGTTATCCCCATATTGCAGGACAGACAAGCACTGAGCGAAATAACATTCATGCAAGATGGAGGACCTCCTCATATCTCCCGCGGTGCCAAACAATTGCTGAAGGATACGTTCGGTGAAGATCGTGTGATAAGTCGCCACTTTATACACCAGTGGCCTTCAAGATCACCAGACTTGACGCCTTGCGATTTTTGGCTATGGGGGTACATTAAGTCGCGTGTTTATCGATGCCGGCCTACCACATTGGTCATGTTGAAGACTTCTATCAGACGGCACGTTTCATCAATTTCAACAGATATGTTATTTAATGCTGTCCAATCTGTCATCTATCGTCTGCAGGCGGTGTTTGAGAATGAAGGGCGCCACATTGAGCAAGGATTGTGATCTAATACAAGAGACAAGGCCGCCAAGAGACAAGTTACCTCATGTGTTATATAAGCTGCCATGTATTATATTATCTACCAATATTTTGAAACTCTTTGTGTTGGGTTATGGGTAAATAAATTCTGTCCTCATATCTTGTCTCTTTTTTATTTGTGAACAGTAATTTTTGTTTGTTTGTCATTTGCTCACATCTTATATTATGTCGTGCAGACCAAAGTGTTATAACTTCTCGAATAACACTGTACACACAATTTTACCCCTTATGTTTAATTTATCGCTTTTCGCTCATTAAAAGAAATAGCATAAGGAATATTCTCTGTAACCCACCACCTTTAGAAATTTTGGGCAAAAAAAAAAAATACTAAATGATTTTACTACCACGTTTTTCAACGCAAAAGGTTGATTTAAAAATTATATTTATTTGAGGGGATACATTTTTAAAAATCGTGTACAGTATAATAAACAATGATAACATTTGACAAGCCCATAGGATATTTGGAATAAAGTACGACAAATGTATTTTGTCACTCCCATCTATATTTCATTTGTTGGATCATGACAAATTTCCAGTTAAATAGTCGAGTGTCGCCAATTAATCAAGAAATTACACATTCCTTATAGCAAGAAATCCTATTAGTAGTACCATCATAATTTTTGGTACTATATTAACATTTCAATAAATCGTGTATTGAATTCAGCTATGTTTTTCAAACATTCAATATATTTGACAAAACTCTATCAAAAATATAAATATTTTTTGCTACATGTTTTAATTTGCATATACCTATTTTACATATCTCAGATTGTATTTAAAAATCGTTAACCATTTCTTCTAACTTTTGGCGAAATGGTGCTTTATTAATTAACGATTTGATATTATTAGGATTCTTTCCTGGTATACAAAAAGGAAAAATACGTGTCGATCAGTTATATTTTTCAATTAATCAAACAATTTGGCCGCTAAATTTCTGATTCTGGTACAGCGCCATCTAGGGAATGAAATTGTAACTAAAATCAATTTCGAAATTTTCAATATTTGCCATAAAAAATCCCATTGCATTCTGAACACAATGGTGTTTACCGCATTGCTCTAGCGCAAATATTCGCGGAGTTATTAATTTTTAAAGTTGTGCGGGACTTTTGGATCACCCTGTATATGAAACAATGCAACATAAAAATGGAAATATAATTGGAACAGATTCAATTAAAAAATACCTAAGTCATGCTCATGGACAAAACTTAAGGATGTTGTACCTTTTAGTATGTATATCGGGATTAAGACCATAACTCTGAAAGATATTTGATACACAGTGATCTTTATTGAAAACACACAAGATAACCAAGTGTAAACAAAATTGTGTCTCTCTCCTTCAAAAAGCAGACAACTGGCGATATCAAAGAATTTCCACTTACTGGAGTTTAGTTCATGAGTATATATACAAGATATATTCGCTATAACATATATACAAGATTTATTCGCTCAAGAAAGTGTGGATGTAAAAATGAGAATGTGGCCATTTTATTATAAAGTATGAATAGTGTTTTCTATATAGATTTTTTACATATTAAGCTCTTATGTATATCACATTATTTTTTATTATTCATTAATAAACAAGGCGCGATATTGAGGTATTTGCGTCTATTACAGAAGAAACAAACGAAAAACAACAAAAAATTAAAACTTAAAATTATATACTTACAAACTCACATGTATTATTCGACAGAGTTCATAGATTATGAAAAAAGGCATCTCCTTATCGTGCAACTGAAAGTTGCTGATGGCTTGCGCCATCTATCGGAATAAATATAAACTATTCTCGTTGATTTTTAATTATTCCAGAATTGGCCAAATACCCATTCTTGATTAATTAAGATAAGCTAACCACGGCGCGTTTCGGGCTGTTAGCCCTCATCAGCGCGGTGCAAGCTGTACCTCAACGAACAAAAAACTGGTCATTCATGCATCCTGAAAAATCATGAAACGGGTAGTTAAGGCCAGAATTGCGTGAGACCGCGACACAATGTGAAAAATTAGTACAAATATGAAATTATACTGGGTTAAGGTGCATAAATTATGATTTCTTTTTCACAGAGTTCATAGAATTTATATGAACAAAATAGTTAAAAAGTGGTAAAGTATGTAATTACTATGTTTAGGTTGAAAATTCGATCATAACTTCGCCTGACATGACTGAGCCTCCGATAAGAGACCGTCTCCTTGAGAGACCGGGGGTTTACCGTGGGTTTTTGGGCGATCTCTCATGGGAGAATCTATCTCTTTTGATACATATTAAATTATTCTTTCAGCAGCAAACTCTAAGTAGAAATTTTCAATGATTTATTCAATAGATTTGATGGATAAAATGTAACAAACATCAATTCAGCATTTCATTTTAATATAGTTATATGGGAATATTTCTTATTATTTGATCAAAACCATATTTCCGTGGTCAATTTGAGAAAAAAATAAGTATATCAATAACTGCCTCGAGCGGCTAGGAATCTAAATTTGTAAAATAGAACCCGGCTGTCGACACAAGGAAATATATTTAGAGTTTATGTAATTAGCGGAATATTGAAAATGTAAATTGGATGCCGCGTCAACCCCTCATGTTGATACCTAGAGGGGAATGTTATTTTTTGTTGATAGATTGGAATGTGAGGTAGAAATTGTTTCACAATTTTTATTATTTTTGTCATATTCCATCTCTCTCATTCGAAAGTTGTCAGTCAATATGTTCCATTCTTCTCAATCCTGAATCTTCTTCTTTAGAAACATGTAGCACACTCCACTCCAGTCCTTGTGGTCATTGGTTCATATTCTTCCTGGTCTTTGTGTTTTGTTGTATTTTCAAGTTACCTCCAAGATCAGAACCATATTATCTGTAGACTCTCTCAGAATATGGCCTGCTTAACCCCATTTCCTATTTTCTGCCGTTCTTATCAGAGAGTATTAATTTCCAGCTATATTCCAAACCTCCAGAAACAGACACCTTGTACCTTTTACCATGTATATCGGGATTCAGACAATAACTGAAAGATATTTGTTACACAGTGACCTCTTTTGAAGACACATGAGATAACCAGGTATGTTAACAAAATTGCCTCAGTCTCCATAAAAAATATATATACGTATATATAAAGACCAGCGACATCAAAGTTTTTCCACTTCCTCAAGTTTTGTCCGTGGGTATATATATAATACAATATAATAAAATCAAGTGTTATATGTTAAACCATTAGATAAAGATTTTATTATTGTGATGCACCTTAATGTTTTCAATATTCTCATTTTATTTTTTTTTCGTTTTCTCAACGCTATATAGTGATATCGGATAAGCTTCGCGCATGCGCGAAATCATTACATTTTTATTAACCTTTTATTTAATATAAAGCTATAAAACGCGCCATCTATATACAGAAAATGGAAACATTAAGACGCGAATGTTTCTTTCTCAAATCAAACAATCCGTTTATTTGCACAGGTAGAATTTCTACGGGGACTCTGATATTATGTTAGCAGATTTCTAATATAGTTGTTGTGTTTTCAGAAAACAAGTGGATTGAAGATCTCAAGCAAGATTGATATTCCGGGTTAGGTTAATCTCAAATATTTTCATCGATTCGGTAAGTAAATGATGAATTTTCTTTACACATGTTGCAACATAGAATCTTAGTTTATGTTAATCTAAACACACCTAATATAGCTAAAAATATATTAGAAAATATTCTTGAAAAAGAAAGGCGTTCAGCCTTTCGAAATATCACATTTTATTTTAGATATTGAAGTGTGTTTCAATTATTATTCAAGATATATACGCCTCGTTTTTAATCATTTTAACTTATGAATTGCGAAATATACCTCGAAACTTTGTTTTATATATAAACATATTGTTTAATATATAAACAGAATCTAAAATACGCTGCGATATATGTCATATATAAATATACTAGACGAATGGCCCGGGCAACGCCCGGGTTTTACCCGAGTGCGAATATATTTTAAAAACGTTGTCTTGGGTGGTCGCTATAGACAGGGTGGTCTGTATAGACAGGTGTATGTATCACACAGCTGATAACAGGGTTGTCTAGAGTGGCCGCTATAGACAGGGTGGTCTGTATAGACAGGTGTATGTATCACACTGCTGATAACAGGGTTGCCTAAAGTGACCGCTATAGACAGGGTGGTCTGTATAGACAGGTGAATGTAACACACTGATGATAACAGGTTTGCCTAAAGTGACCGCTATAGACAGGGTGGCCTGTATAGACAGGTGGATGTATCACACAGCTGATAACAGGGTTGTCTAGAGTGGCCGCTATAGACAGGTGTATGTATCACACAGCTGATAACAGGGTTATCTAGAATGGCCGCTATATACAGGGTGGTCTGTAAAGACAGGTGGATGTATCACACAGCTGATAACAGGGTTGTCTAGAGTGGTCGCTATAGGCAGGGTGGTCAGTGGTCGCTATAGACAGGGTGGTCTGTATAGACAGGTGGATGTAACACACTGCTGATAACAGGGTTGTCTAGAATGGCCGCTATAGACAGGTGGATGTAACACACTGCTGATAACAGGGTTGTCTAGAGGGGGCAGGGAGGACACGTGTTCGCCGGCAGCCAATGGGCGCGCATTCTATCCGTGAGCTTCAGACAGAATAAGGCAATTATATAAGTAGATATGCACCAAAAGAAGTACGTGTCCCTTTAATTGTACACCAGAACAAATACACTTTGCACCACATCCTAGTAAAAAGCTTTACTAATGATGACAATGAATAAGCCACAACATCAGGTTTGGAATTTTCAGATAAAAGGCCAACCTGTATACAATGGTTTCGGGTTTTGGCCATCATCAATACAGGGACTTATATATATATTGAGGCATATCCTGACCGCGATCTCACGTGAGAGGTCAGGATATGCCTTTTCTGTTTTTAATATCTACACCTGACCTTTTTCTGTTTTTTATTTTTTATTATTTTACATATATATATATATGATAAAACAATAGAAAAAAAAAGATAAGTGGGTCAGGTGTTGATATTAAAAATAAAGAAGGCATCTCCTGATTACGAGCACATGTGCTTTTTAGATGGCAGAGCGCCATCTAAAAAGCATATGCGCTCGTGGTCAGGATATGCCTTCTTCATTATTTTTAATATATATATATACCTATTGTTGCACCAAGTTGCAGCTTTGCAGGGTCGTCGACCTTGGTTTCTTTCTTCTTGGTGTTATACACGTTTCCCGAGCGGGTTTCCATATTCAAAGCAAATAAATAAAAGTAAAAGTAAATAAATAAAATTAAATAAAAATAAATTACCTTTCAAAGTTATTGTGTTTATTTATCCGTGGTCTTCCTCGTTGGTCGTGATCCGCAGTCTTCCTCTAGGTCCTCTCTCACTTCAATAACCAATCAAGAGATATGTACAATAAATATTACAAAAGGAATGAAACTATAAAAAAGGAATGATGATAATCTAAATATTCTGTTTTAAATAAATATTAAATATCATAGAATATTTTGAATAAATGTAGGGAGCATTAAAATTGATGTAACAATATATATGACTTATAATGATTGAATAGAACAATGAACTCGTGATAAACTGTTTAACATATAACATTACAAAAATATAACAATATTGACTTCTAAAGAGTTGTTGTATAAATTCCAAGTAAAAGAAAATATTTTGAAAAGTTTATTTTTGTAAAAGATATGTTTTGAGAGAGGAACGCTACAAAAACGTTATCGTATTAAACTGTCAACAATCCGGACAGTAAAACGTTTTGAATGTTCTCAATACAGCTGGTGTCGAGGTATTTCTTACAGCATATCACAAACTTCCAGATGGGATGGAACTTTTGAATTCTTCTTCTTGTATAGCTTTGGATATTCTTTCAAATTTTAAATTCCTTTGTAGAGGAATAAGATAAAAGATTTGTTATGGATATATGCAAATAATAAAATACACATTAAGTACAAATTACATATACACAACACGCACAAAGTACATATACAATAAGCACAGCATACATACATTATATAAGTATAGAGTATATATATGCAAATATTACAGAGTACATACACTCATTGACAAATGCTTTTCCAATTTCATATTAAAAATAAAGATACAACTTTTCGCAATGAGTTTCTTTTATTACAATATACGCGAGCTTTCGGGCTGGAGCCGCCCTTCTACACAAATATTTTTGCCTGTAGAAGGGCGGCTCCAGCCCGAAAGTTCGCGTATATTGTAATAAAAAGAAATTCATTGCGAAAGGTTGTATCTTTATTTTTAATATTTGCAGCGCAATTATTCGTTTACTTTAACCAATTTCATATCAATATATCGATTTTTTAGCTGAAATTGGTATACACTCATAGACAAAAATTAAGGAAGTTGTAGCTTTTACCATGTATATCGGGATTCAGACAATAACTCTGAAATATATTACAGTGGTCTCTATTGAAGACACAAGAGATAATCAAGTGTGAACTAAATTTCCTCTGTCTCCTTCAATAATAAAACAGACAACCAGCGACATTGAAGAATTTCCACTTTCTTCAAATTTGTCTATGTGGGTATAACAAGCATACAAAGTAAATCTTAAAAGCAATGAAAATTACAGAAATTATATACCACCTCAAAAAATGAAATTTATAAATAATATATTGTCACGTGTAAAATTAGGAAACACAAACTTCAGAATGACACAGTAATTTATTTAAGACAAGAACAAACAATAATTGATTTAAAAATATGATAAGCAATGAGGGAAGTTTACAAAGTACCAAAATATAAACATCAAAAAATAATAATCTGTTAATAAAATACTAAATACTTTGCTACAATATGTTCAGAATATATATGTTATATGCAAATATGATTTCTGTTGTATTTTTGATCATCTTGATGATTATGCTATGTTAATGCAGTCGTGATTGAAAATCTTGAAAGTATGATAAAAAATAGTTTTGATCAGCAATTGCTTTAATTAGTTTATGGAATATAGAAAAAACACAATTTGACAAAAGTACTGCCTGGCTTAAGGCGTAAGAATAAAATAATGAAAAACCTATTTACATAATGTACAAAAGATTTGAGCCGGCCATCGGGAAACAACAACAATATATTTTATATAGTGAAAACGGCGACCTCTGGTGGTCGAATTAACAGAGTTATTTAATCTATGAAATATATTTGAAAACATTTTTTATATAATATATATATATATATATATATATATATATATATATATATATATATATATATATATATAATTGTTACATTTACAATTGCCAAATGCTTTGAATCCACGAAAACGCAAAATATTCAACATCTATAATAAATACCAAGTTTAGCTATACTTGATAATAGACGAGTGATGATTGATTTCATGAATAATAATTAGTTAATTGTGCGTGCGTAATTAATTAATATTAAAAACTACTAATTTATGTTTTAGATCTTCAGCCGTTTTTACAGTATTTCCTTTTTAATCCAATTTATATATATGTGATGGAAATAAATTGTTTAATTAAGGTATTTCTAAATAATATATTTTCTAATCTCTGTACCTGATTATATATAGGATATAATTAATTATACCAATACCTCGCTTTGCGTCGTTTTGTTTTGCGTTTTTTTCGAAGTTGCGTCGGTGCTTAATTTTTACTGATTTTCACTGTGCGTTGTTAGATTTTCGAAGTTGCGTTGTTTTGGATTCAAGTCTTTAATTTTTTTTCCTAAAATATGGAAACACCTTAGTTTTTGATTGCGCCTTCACATATTTTCACTTTGCGTCGTTTCAATTTGCGTCGTGTTTTTTTTTTTTGGAACGTAACCCCGACGCAAAGCGAGGTATGGGTGTATATTCATTATTAAAATATACACTTTTATTAGCTCTCTCTCTCTCTATTATGATTTATATTGTATATTGCGAATTAATTTAATATAGATGTATGGAATTTATATCTTTGCATCACACTCCATTTATACAGGATTGTGGGCAAGAAAATGTAAAATATTTTAAAAGTTGTGAATAGTTTTAAAAGTTCCTTTCCACAGGAGAAAAACACGATACAATAAATCACCAATTGGAATAAAGTGTTAAAAAAGGTATAATCAATTATATTTGTTTATATTTATAAAGTTATTTTGAAAATAGAGAAATTCATAAATAAATATTTAATTAAAAAGGTATATATTGGATCAAAATATAATTTATTTTACCAATATTTCAGTTGGCTGAACGCCGACCTTTATCAAGGTGTTATAACATTAAATTAAACACACATTAAATAAGTTATAACACTTTGATAAAGGTTGGCGTTCAGCCAACTGAAATATTGGTAAAATAAATGATATTTTGATCCAATATATGTCTTTTTAATTAAAAATATAAGGTTATGCGTGCTGCGAGCAGATTTAGAATGATTGTAAATTCTATATTTACGTCGAAAATGATTTTATCATAATCATTTTCGACTTCAGAGGGTATGTTAGCGCATATCTATATATATATATAAATCAATGTTTGTATGTTTGTTTGTTTGTATTTCCGGTATACAAATTCGCAGTAGTTCACTAATTCAAACCAAAATTTCCATACATAGGTAAAAAAATACGGGGAAGACGATAGGCTATTTTAAAAAATATATAAATCAATTATTAAAACTATATGTTCAAATAATTCTACTTAGCTCACGAACAGCGTCCTCTATCAAAGATTAGATTAAATTATGCTGATGCAAACAAATATATAATGCTAATAACAAACAATTATTTAAAAAAAATTATCTAAATATATATCCCTCGGGTAGATATGCACACGGGTCAATCCCGGGGCGAAGCCCGGGTCACCCGTCTAGTACATTTATATATATATTTTAAATAGAGCAATCCATAAATAAATCTTTATTTAAAAGGGCATATATTGGATCAAATTTTATGCCTTTTTAATTAAATATACATATACATGTACCAAAATGTGCACATCTCCTTTTAAATGTACATCAGAACGATGGCACTATTGGAAACTAAAGTGATTCACATTCAAAGGGAGATGTGCCTCTTTTGGTATATGAATATCATCCTCCTGCAACTTTTTATATTATATATATGAAAAATAGAAAACATATATAGAGATGCCTGAAGGACCAGTTTTTTTGGTCGTTGAGGTACAGCTTGCACCACGCTGATGAGGGCCAACAGCCCGAAACGCGTCAGTGGTTAGCTTTTCTTGATTAATCAAGAATGGAAATTTGGCCAATTCTGGAATAATTATAAATCAACGAGAATAGTTGATAATTATTCCGATAGATGGCGCAAGCCATCGGCAACTTTCAGTTGCACGATAAGGAGATGCTTTTTTCATAATATATGCACCTTATACCAGTACAATATCACATTTGTACTATTTTTTCATATATAGAGATGTTTTTATTTCTTTAACATAATACCATATAAGTTATTCAGGTAAATCCTGGAGTGTATCCATAGATCACCAACTACCACGCGCTGTCCTGTGGTCTTGGTAGCCTTAGTGAACCACCAAGTGTTTACATGCAGGTTTCTTTCTTGGGAGTCATTTCTTTATACTATTACACTACTGATAAAAAATACACTAATGAAGAGATAATTTAAGAAAAAGGCATCTCCTTATTATGCAACTGAAAGTTACTAATGGCTTGCGCCATCTATCGGAATAAATATCAACTATTCTCGTTGGTTTTTAATCTAAACGAGAATAGTTGATATTTATTCCGATAGATGGCGCAAGCCATTAGCAATTTTTAGTTGCATGATAAGGAGATGCCCTTTTCTTAAATTATGCACCTTATCCCAGTACAATATCACATTTGTACTATTTTTTCACAAGGAGATAATTATTAATATTTTATTTCAAATTAAAGCGCTATGTTCTCCTAGGGACACTTGCGCTGTCATACATGTATGTCTTTACATATGTCTATACATATATATACAATAAATCTATGTATTTCTAATCTAAAAGGAGATAATAACAAACCTGCATGGAAACACTTGGTGGTTCACTAAAGCTACCAAGACCACAGGACAGCGCGTGGTAGTTGGTGATCTATGAATACAGCCCAGGAGTTACCTGGATAACTTATATGGTATTATGTTAAAGAAATAAAAACATCTCTATATATGAAAAAATAGTACAAATGTTATATTGTACTGGTATAAGATGCATAAATTATGAAAAAGCATCTCCTTATCGTGCAAAATTTTGTTAAAACAATTTACCTCGTTCAAACATTTATTCGAGCAGAACCCCGTCAAAACCGATTCTAGTATTATTTTTTAGAATATTGTAACGTAGAAAATTATAAAAGACAAACTTCAGGATGACACAGCAATTTATTTAAACACAAGAACAAACAAAAATTTATAAAATACAAAATAAGCAATGAGGGAAGTTCTCAGAATAACAAAATATAAATACAATATAAAATATCGAGAGACAAATTAATAATTTGTATATAAAATATTAATAAAATACACCCATACCTCGCTTTTCGTCGGGGTTACGTTCCAAAAAAACACGACGCAAAGTGAAAATATGTGAAGGCGCAATCAAAAACAAAGGTGTTGCCATATTTTAGGAAAAAAAAATAAAAAAAAAATTAAAGACTCGAATCCAAAACAACGCAACTTCGAAAATCTAACGACGCACAGTGAAAATCAGTACAAATTAAGCAGCGACACAACTTCGAAAAAAACACAAAACGAAACGACGCAAAGCGAGGTATTGGTGAAGTTTACTCCAATATTTTATAAAAGTAAATTTTAAAAAAACAAAAGTAAGATTTCCAAGAAAATCTAACCACAAATATTTCAATATTTAGCTTAACAATGTATCCCCTAATTCTTTTTTTTTTTCATCTCACAAATTGTATTACTTTTAGGAAACTTCTTTTTGGTGTTTCATTTATTCTTATAAATATCTCAAATAAATTATTTTAATAATCATATTTCAGAAAAACCAATATTTTAATAGATACATTGAATATTTAATCAAATTAATTCTGGTTTATTTGTCATCCCAAAATAAATTGAATTTCTTTTCTTTTTTTATCTATAAATATCTATAATAGGTTTTCAAAGATTTTATCTAAATGCGCAATCTATCTATATATTATGAATAAGACATCTCCTTATCGTGCAACTGAAAGTTGCTGATGGCTTGCGCCATCTATCGGAATAAATATCAACTCGTTGAATTTTTAATTATTCCAGAATTAGCCAAATACCCATTCTTGATTAATCAAGAAAAGCTAACCACGGACGCGTTTCGGGCTGTTGGCCCTCATCAGTGTGGACAATTTTTTTTTTTTGGACAATTTAACAACTTTATTGACATCTCGTCAATCTTTACACTCAAAGGGAGTTATAAGGTAATAATAATGGTAGGAATGAAGAGAGATATTTACAATCGACGTAGCACGTCCGGATCAGGAGCTTAAAGCCGCCTTGAATCTAGACAGATCCCTGCCATTTGGGGAGTTCATGTTCGGAAAATGTGGAGTCATCTGTGTGGTGCAAGCTGTACATCAACGACCAAAAAACTGGGTGTTCGGGCATCCTGAAAAATCTATGTATATATTATATTCAATATATGTATATAAGTCAACGTATGCATTTTATTTATTTGTTTTTTATACATTCCCTCAATATTTAATCAATCTAACTGGAATTTTTAAACTGAATATAGATTTAGGTCTTGAAGGCTTTTTTTTAATACCTAGTACACATGGTACAGGCCATGATAATCATGGTGGGTAGAAGTTGGCGACTGCTTTTACTGTAAGTGCACCACATGTCTACACATGTAGATAGCAGTTTGAATTTCGCATTTACAAATGCACCAACTTTTTTGTTTGGTTACTTACACTCATACTGTGGGGATGGACTTTTGCAAGAATCGAGAGCCAATTGGAGCAATTAAAAAAGAGTGTCCAATGCGGGATTCGAACCCAGGCTGTTGCTATCAAAACCTGTCGGTTTAGACCACTCGACCACCCGGCCCACACTAAGTATCGTATATCTGTATAATATAAAATGTAACATATTGTCAGAAGGACAGTTTCCTGGTATTCCCTCTTATCTGGACCGACCGGTCGGGGTAAACAGAAAAAAGGAGTAAAGATCTCAGTTCTCCCCTCTTGCTCTAACGGCTGGGTCGATTTGGCTCATGTAAATAGTAACTCTTATTTTATATTTGAATTCTCGCATATAACTAATTAAATAAATATTTAAAGTAATTCGAAGGCCTAAATAATTATTTTTCATCGCGACAATATTCATTGTATGATCTAAGTCAGTTTCAAAATTAAATAGATAAAAGTCGGTGGACGAGTGGGTAACACCCTCGATTCCCGACAGTCATAAACCGGGATTGAATCCCACGTTAACATTTTGTTTAATATATGAATAACCTTCACATATATTATTCATTGTTGTAAACTAGGTTGCTCTTCATGGTAAACGGATTGCGGATTTCGACAATTTAGAAAGAGGGGATCATATATCGCCGCAACTCTTTTTATTAACGCGATTAAAGGAAGCTTTCGGGCAAGCCCTTCTTCAGCTAACTATAGTGTACAAACAAGGCAAACGAGAGAGAGATTATATCGTTTTTAAAGAGGAATCTATGTAAATATAGTACAAAAAATATCTTAAAGAAATTTAGCCCGAAAGCTTCCTTTAATCGCGTTAATAAAAAGAGTTGCGGCGATATATGATCTCCTCTTTCTAGGTTGCTCTTGTTGAGCGGTACCTAATAAAGTGATTTTGGAACAATAAGTCCAGTTTTGTGTGCGAATTAAATCGAAAAATGAATCTTTTTAATGCATTTTCAAAGGTAGATATGACCATCTTCTTAGTACATAGCTATATATTTAACCTTCACATAAAAGTATTAAAAACAAATTAGACATATCCTGGACACTAAAATGAGAGTTTTTTAGGTGGCAGAGGCTTATTCTAGTGGAACAGAAATTGCCTAAACGTTGATTTAAACTGTTCCCTGATATTAGACTAACCCATTATCTTGATAAATCAAGAAAAGCCAACCACGTACGCGTTTCGGGCTGTTGGCCCTCGTCATCATGGTGCAGGCTGAACCGTTACGAACAAAATTTGTTTCCAGAGGCTTCTTGGGAAATCATGAAATGGGTAATACAATATAATGAGGCTTATGATTGTAAAGCGACGTTTGACAATTTTTATTGCCAAAGTTTCTTTTGAATGAAAATATCGTAATTTAAGGAGAAATAACGACTATTTCTAACCTTAGGGATGAAGCATGAAAGGATGAATTGTGAAAAGTAATGATAAACGGAAAATAAAAGTGTCCAGGGATGGGAATATTCTTCCGCTCATCATTACTCTTCACAATTCATCCTTTCATACTTCATCCCTAAGGATAGAAATAGTTGTTATTTCTCCTTAAAATAAATTACGATTTTTTCTTTCAAAAGAAATCTTTGCGGTAAAATAAGAAATGAGTATTTAAGGCCAAACTTACGTAAATAAGCATAAAATGTGAATAAATAATAAAAATATAAATAATAAAAGGTTAAGTGTTTATATTAAAAGCAAATTAGGTATATACTGATCTCTAACATGTACGTTTTTTAGATCACAGAGAGAAACAAAGAAACAAAGTCGGTGGACGAGTGGGTAACACCCTCGATTCCTGACAGTCATGAACCGGGATTGAATCCTACGTTAGCATTCTGTTTAATATGTGAATAACCTTCACACATATTATTCATTGTTTTAATTATCATAAACTAGGTTGCTCTTGTTGAGAGGTACCTAATACAGTGATTTTGAAACAGAGAGCGACATCTGCATAAAAGTATCTTAACAAAATTATTCTTGAATTTTATAGACTTTTTTTATATAAAAGTAAATTTGCCATTTCGAAATGGGTCCATTATGTGATTATTTGCGTGCTGTTGGTGCATCTTGTAACTGAATTGTCTACCTTGATGTGCCATTACGGTGAGAGTAAAATTGAAAAAAAAAAAACTTCGCTGTTTTTTTTTACCAAATCACGAATTTCCAATAATGGGCGAAATTGGAAAATTTTGTATTTTTATAGTTTTACTTCTTCTTTAGGAAGTCTTTTGCATTTTTTAAAAACGATTAAACTTTCTATTTCTGGTACATTTCTTCTATTGATATTTCTATAAATATTTCTTAGCATATTGATGGAAAAATAGATTTTCTCAATTTTCTTTTTGTTTTATAGAAATGTATAGTATAGAATCCCCAATATACTCTCTACTGGATATCTTCTGAAATATGAAATAAGTTGTTTATTTCAAAGTTTAGGAAGAAAATAATAAAATTGGTTGGAAAAGTGACTGTACAATTTCTCTGCCATCAAATCATTTTAAATTCCTCACGTCGAAATGGTGGAATTTGACCCGGAAAACATGGAATACTTTTGGAAATAAATATTTGATTGGTTTTTCCATTTGTTTTCTTTTTATTCAATTTTTTTTTGGACCAAGTCATCATAACGCTAGCTCTCGCCTCTCTCACACAAAAGATATAAAATACTTTCTAACTGTATTTCATTATTATTTTTTCTAATAATCACTTTTTTAATAAATATTTTTGTGATCTTTGTGGCTATGTTTTATGAGTTAATGGAAGAATGTAGGGAGAGAGATTGAGATTGAAACTACTTTATTTAAAAGTCCATTTTAAGTTATATAAGGTTAAATACAGAATTAATATATATAGTCACGACCGTCTTTCCTCATTCCTCATCGGCCGGCCGCATCTGTCACGGATGCGCGAGCATCATCATTATGATCATTATCATTATCTAATGATAATAATTATTATTAATAATTAATTAATATATATAGTCACGACCGTATTTCCTCATCCCTCATCGGCCGGCCGCCTCTGTCACGGATGCGCGCGCACAGGGAGGTCACGTGCTCGCCGGCTCCCTCGAGCCGGATTTGAACCAGCGACCTAAGGATCACCGTTGTAACATCTACAGTCGGGTAAAACACGGGCGTTGCCCGGGTCATTCGGCTAGTATAAATATAAATATGAATAAATATGATTATATAATGATAAATGATGCACTAGCGCGCCATCTAATTTTCCATTGCAGTAAGGGCAGTAGAAATTGTTTAATATCAAAAAGAATCTTACGCCTTTAAAATAGTTTCGAATTTTGATAATGATAAATATATGAATAAATAGAAATAAATAGATAAAAATAATTGATATATATACTGCGAGAGTTCTTTCCCACAGAGTGGGCAGGTTGATGTGATGGCTGGTGTTACCCACCTCAAGACCAAGATGGTACTTGTAGATGGTAGCCTTCGCTACGCTGGTTAACTTCATTGCCTCAGGATGGAGGCCGACGTCGAAGGGCGAGAGAGAGAAATGAAAGAGATATTTTAAACAAAATCTTTTTGTGTGTTCGTTTACAATAAAGGATTAGATGCTTACTGTTCGATAAACTTCGTTGTTTTTAGCAATTTACTTTTAAAAACTTGAGGTATAGTTGGTGCTCGATTCTTCCATAAGAATGTAGCGAATCCCCCAGGATCTAAACAACCAACCTTTAGGCAACTGGTCTTACACACATTTTATTTATTTAATTTGTCTCAGTTCACAGGTGTAACATTTGAGTCACCTTGTTCTGTCTATTTACATATGGCGAGTGTGGAGTAGAGGTGTCCCCCCCCAGACTTTGTAGAAGGACAGCTGTTGGGTCTAATTTCATTTATTTATTTCGTCTCAGTTCACAGATCTAACATTCGAGTCACCTTGTCCTGTCTATTTACACATGGCGAGTTTGTGGAGTAGAGGTGACCTCCCTAGACTTTGTAGAAAGACAGCTGTTGGGTCTAATTTCATTTATTTATTTCGTCTCAGTTCACAGGTGTAACATTCGAGTCACCTTGTCTTGTCTATTTCACATGGCGAGTTGGTGAAGTAGAGGTGACCTCCCTAGACTTTGTAGAAAGACAGCTGTTGGGTCTAATTTCATTTATTCATTACGTCTCAGTTCACAGATCTAACATTCGAGTCACCTTGTCCTGTCTATTTCACATGGCGAGTTGGTGAAGTAGAGGTGACCTCCCTAGACTTTGTAGAAAGACAGCTGTTGGGTCTAATTTCATTTATTCATTACGTCTCAGTTCACAGATCTAACATTCGAGTCACCTTGTCCTGTCTATTTCACATGGCGAGTTGGTGAAGTAGAGGTGACCTCCCTAGACTTTGTAGAAAGACAGCTGTTGGGTCTAATTTCATTTATTCATTACGTCTCAGTTCACAGATCTAACATTCGAGTCACCTTGTCCTGTCTATTTCACATGGCGAGTTGGTGAAGTAGAGGTGACCTCCCTAGACTTTGTAAAAAGACAGCTGTTGGGTCTAATTTCATTTATTCATTACGTCTCAGTTCACAGATCTAACATTCGAGTCACCTTGTCCTGTCTATTTCACATGGCGAGTTGGTGAAGTAGAGGTGACCTCCCTAGACTTTGTAGAAAGACAGCTGTTGGGTCTAATTTCATTTATTCATTACGTCTCAGTTCACAGATCTAACATTCGAGTCACCTTGTCCTGTCTATTTACATATGGCGAGTGTGGAGTAGAGGTGTCCCCCCCAGACTTTGTAGAAGGACAGCTGTTGGGTCTAATTTCATTTATTTATTTCGTCTCAGTTTACAGGTGTAACATTCGAGTCACCTTGTCCTGTCTATTTCACATGGCGAGTTGGTGAAGTAGAGGTGACCTCCCTAGACTTTGTAGAAAGACAGCTGTTGGGTCTAATTTCATTTATTCATTACGTCTCAGTTCACAGGTGTAACATTTGAGTCACCTTGTTCTGTCTATTTACATATGGCGAGTGTGGAGTAGAGGTGTCCCCCCCAGACTTTGTAGAAGGACAGCTGTTGGGTCTAATTTCATTTATTTATTTCGTCTCAGTTCACAGGTGTAACATTCGAGTCACCTTGTCTTGTCTATTTCACATGGCGAGTTGGTGAAGTAGAGGTGACCTCCCTAGACTTTGTAGAAAGACAGCTGTTGGGTCTAATTTCATTTATTCATTACGTCTCAGTTCACAGGTGTAACATTCGAGTCACCTTGTCTTGTCTATTTACACATGGCGAGTTTGTGGAGTAGAGGTGACCTCCCTAGACTTTGTAGAAAGACAGCTGTTGGGTCTAATTTCATTTATTCATTACGTCTCAGTTCACAGGTGTAACATTCGAGTCACCTTGTCCTGTCTATTTACACATGGTGAGTTGGTGAAGTAGAGGTGACCTCCCTAGACTTTGTAGAAAGACAGCTGTTGGGTCTAATTTCATTTATTCATTACGTCTCAGTTCACAGGTGTAACATTCGAGTCACCTTGTCCTGTCTATTTACACATGGTGAGTTGGTGAAGTAGAGGTGACCTCCCTAGACTTTGTAGAAAGACAGCTGTTGGGTCTAATTTCATTTATTCATTACGTCTCAGTTCACAGGTGTAACATTCGAGTCACCTTGTCCTGTCTATTTACACATGGTGAGTTGGTGAAGTAGAGGTGACCTCCCTAGACTTTGTAGAAAGACAGCTGTTGGGTCTAATTTCATTTATTTATTTCGTCTCAGTTTACAGGTGTAACATTCGAGTCACCTTGTATTGTCTATTTACACATGGAGAGTTGGTGGAGTAGAGGTGCCCCCCCTAGACTTTGTAGGAGGACAGCTGTTGGGTCTAATTTCATTTATTTATTTCGTCTCAGTTCACAGGTGTAACATTCGAGTCACCTTGTCCTGTCTAGTTACATATGGCGAGTTGGTGGAGTAGAGGTTGTATTTTTTGTATTTTGTAGGTTGTTGAGGTACAGCCTGCGCCCTTTTTATAAGGCCACACAGACTGAAGCGTTTTCATTGTTGGCGTTTTTTGATTCATCTCAATAAGATGAGTTGGTCAATATACACTCGTGGACAAAAGGAAGTGGAAAGTATTTGATGTCAGCAGTCGTCTTTTTTTTTTTTTTTTGGCGAAAGAGGCAATTTTGTTTACACTTGGTTATCTCGTTGTCTTCAATAAAGGTCACTGTAATATCTTTCAGAGTTATTATCTGAATCCCGATTTATATGCTGAAAGATAAAACTTTCTCAAGTTTTGTCCATGAGGGTGTAGTGGAATTAATTTTTAAAAAATTAACGTTTAGTTCCTATTTATTCCTATAGGTGGCTCTCTGCCATTTACCAAGTTTTATTTGAGTAGAGCTCAAGGGCCTTTACATTCCTATTTATCAATATTGTGGGGGAATGCGATAAAATGGTATCCCCCTATGGAAATACATTTTAATGCATTTATAAATATTAATTCTAATATTCTATATTAAAAATGCCTTCGAGGGAAAAAAATCGATTTATACAAATTGCTCTGTGTTTTTTTTTTTCAAAAATTCTTCCAGAAGAAATAAGACTTCCAGAACTTCGTATAAAAATATTAAATCTTAAAAAACAAATATTGTCTTTTTTATATATATGGAAAAAGCTTATTTTGAGATTATAAATTTAATTTTATTATCCAATTTATCAACGGACTTTTTATTTATTTATTTATTGTTACAAAAGCACGAAGTCCAAAGGACTATTGTGCTGTGCTAGTATTATTTACATATATATGATTAATTATTTACACGATGGATTAGTATTGTTTTGTAAATTATTGTACAAATAGTTCGAAACTTAACAAAGTTCTCATAAGATAGAGTATATACACAAAGAGAATTTGGTAATGTTTCAAAGTATCTACATACAATTTGATTAGTCAGAGGGCAAGATAAAAGAAGATGCTCTGGTGATTCAACATCTAAGCGGCATTCACATGTTGGATCATTGATAGCATTCAGTTTGAATAGGAAACTTAAGAAGGGTCCTTTGCCAGTTAAGAATAATGTAGTGAATTTATCAGAGGAAATGAAATTTGGGACAGCAATTGGAAAGAATTTCTTGAACAGTTCATTAGATTGAGAAAGATAAAACTTAAATTTTAGATCCAGATATAGTTTGTTTAATTCTTTTTGAAGGGGTTTTTTGAGTGTTCGATCTGTGAGAGAATTTGTCATATTATACTTTGTTTGTAATAATTCAAGATAATCGGACAGTAAAGGGGTTTTCGCTAGTATATGTGTGATGTAAGAAGATGAAGTCCTATAAGCATGAATGCATCTAATAAGAATTTGATATTGTATAGAATTCAACTTGGATCTTTTTGCTGCAGTGATAAAAGGAAACCAAATATTTGATGCATAGCTTATTGTAGAGCGTATCATAGCTTTATATAAGATCAATCTACGTCGAGTATCAATGCCCCAAGTACGTGCACATAATGAGAATAATATATTCTTAAGTTTCGTAGCTTTCATAATTATATTGTCAACATGTGTTCCAAAATTAATCTTATTCCTTTGTCTATGATTTTTAAAAATAACTCCCAAAATTTTAACAGTTTCTGATGGTTGAATTATTTTTCCATCAAAATTAATGGGCAATTTTTCATAGTTATGTAGATAGAGTATACCTGTTTTGTTTGGACTTAGTGAAAGTTTTACCTTTTCACACCATGCTTTGATTTTTATTAAACATTTGGTAATATTATACTGAAGATCATAGATGTTTGAACTCCATACCACAAATGTCACATCGTCCGCGAAAGCAATCACTCTAGCAAAACTTTCGTTAAAAGATAAGTTGAAATCATTAAGTAATATATTCCAAAGAATAGGAGAAATAATACCACCCTGGGAACATCCCTTATTTATCTTTTTTATACACTTTACATTAGTATATTTAAACTCTACACTCCGGTCTTCAAAGTAAGAATTAATTATTTTTATAAGTACCGCTGGAAAATTTGCCTTGTCCAATTGTTGGAGAATTGCCGGATGCCATGCGTTGTCGAAAGCTCCGCTGATGTCCACTGTTACTATTGCCGTATTTTCTGTTTCTCTTTTCAAAAGACTTAATTTAGTTATTTCTTGTAAAGCAGAGATTGTTGATTTTTCTTGTGTAAATCCATGTTGAGCAGGATGCATAACATTATTACTATTAATATGATTTAAAAGTTCAATATGAATTAGACTTTCAAAAATTTTACCTAAATTAGAAGACAAGCTTATAGGGCGGTAGGCTTTCGGATCTTTATAATTTTCTTTATTAGGTTTTTTTATAATCATTACTGCTGACTTTCTCCAGGCCTCCGGATAATAATTAAGTCCCATACAAGCATTGAACAATTTTGTTAACACAGGAGATATATGATGAACTGCCGTTTTGATCATCTGATTGCTTATATGATCTATTCCTGGAGCCTTGCCATTTTTAAGTTTTTTAATTATTGAACAGATTTGAATATTATCAAAATAAATGATTTTATCATTAGAAAAAGTATAACTCTTGTCTCTGATTAATTTATGATAGTTTGTGTCAGAAGATTGACAGTCATTCGGAAATAGAGAAGATAAACGATTTTTCATTTCTGATTCGAGCACATCTTGAGATACATCTAGAATTGGTAAATCAAAAGACCTAGGAGAAATTTTTTGTTTAAAAGTTTTGTAAGTATTACCAAAAGGAGATGTATTTTCAACTTCCTCCAGGAATACCCTCCAGCTTACATTTCTTGTTTTTTCAATAATATTCATATACTTATTTCGTATTTCCTTATACATTTTTTCATCAACTAGCTGTCTATTAGACCGTTTACCCCGATAATATAGATTTCGAACATATTTAAAATGATTTTTAAAAAGTTCCAGTTCATCCGTCCACCAATTAAATGGATTATTATTTAAATATTTTGGTTTTAATCGTAGAGATGCATATGCAGCTTCAATTAATATGTCAGTTATGTGAGAAACTACACAGTTTATATCGTTTATATTTACTATTTTACCTAATTTCATCATTGCCTCATTTATCCTAGACACATTGATTGCCTGCTCATATTTTTGCCAATTGGCTCTTTTTTCTTGAAAATACCATGTAGAATTATTTTCATGTAATAAACTTTCTGTTTCCAGACTAATGTCGAATGAGATTGCGTGATGGTCTGTGATTTGCGAAAGATTTAACGTTTTCCATCCATTAACAAGTACATGAGCATGACTATTAGTAATAGTAAGGTCTATTATACTTAATCCTCGACATGTTTTGTTTCGATTGTTATGTATGAGCATATTGTGAAAATCAATTATAGGTTGAAGTCTTCTACCGTTTTGATTAATAATATTATCAAACCACATCTGACTTCGAGCGTTAAAATCTCCAGCTAAAATCAATGGATTTGTGTTAAAATTTTTAATTAATTTATCAAGGAATTGAACATGACAGGTATCCATTTTATTAGGGTGTATATAAATATTTGAAAGAATAATTTGCCGTTTAGTAGTTTGTACTGATATAGTGGTTGCAAATGAATTTGAAAACTCTTTAATTAATTTACATGATAAGAAAGGGTTTGTAACGATTGTTGCGGTATATATTGGAACTCCCGGTATATTTGCATAATATATTTTTGAACGCATATTAAAGATTACTTCATTATTTATACTATATGGTTCTTGAACTATAATCATATCATATTTTTCTTTAGAAATAAATTCCCTTATTTCATTATTAACCAAATTGCTTTTCCGCGTGTTTTGTTGTAGAATTTTTAATTTGAACATTGACCAAAAAACAAGAATAAATCTATTCTAATCCAAAGTAACAATATCATGATCTAAATCTGCATAACATATTCTTTGTATCTCATATTTCATTTGTTGAAGGAACACAGGACATAATTTGTCATTAGAACGATGATTATTGCTATTCCTATATTTAGGATGCGTAGAGCAATTTATGCACTTGGGCAAGGATTGACAGTTAACATGTTGGTCATTGTCTCCGCAATTTTTACATTTTATGATGTTACATGAATTTTTACTATGACCATAACTAAAACAGTTTTGACATTGACGTACAAGCACCTTATCCTTCATATATGTAACCTGTATGTCTGTATATATACGTTGTAATTTCTTCATAATTTGGTATGTAGCCGGGGAAATGCGGAGAACAACATCCTGTACATCAGTATTTGATCTCATAGCGAACAGAATCTTTATCTTCTTCTCTCGACCTTCTAACTCTGGGTTCATATTGCATAAAATCGAAGGCAATTCCTTAATATCTGTAGATTTAGTAATTGACTTAAGAACAATTGTAGGATCTAGTGGTTTTGGTGCATAAATTAATGCTTTTTGATTTACCTCATCAATCTTTTTAAACTCTTCAATCAATGTATTCAAATCTTCACCTGAATCAACTTTAAGTATTACGCCAGATTTTGATTTTATTATTTTATTTATTTTGACTTTAGATCTATCATTTCTCATCTTTTTAATACCATTATTTACTTCGCCTAATACTTCAGCCGGGGAAACATTTAACTTGGATTTAAATATTATTGTTTTATCCGTTACGTTTTGATTTTGCATAACTATTTTATCGTCTTCACTAGTAACTCTCGTAGCTTGAGCATATGACCTATTATAAAATTGACTTGAAGGAGATATTTTCTTTATTGATTCGTCCAGATTTCCAAGTCTATCACAAATAGAGCCATTGATTACAGCGATATCTCCCATTGTATCCATCAATATATTTAATTGCTTTAGCAAGCCCTGTACAATTGTAAGATCATTTTGATTTATGCTTTTATTTGTAGATGAGTACTTTGATTTTAATGTGTCGGCAATTTGTTCCGAAATGATCTTATGCTGAATCCTACATTCCTCAGTACGTTTTTCAATTTTATCGACCATATTGTTCTAACAAGCGGCAAGCGGTCGCGCCGCGCCGTCTGCTGATATGCAAATCAGCTGTATATAAAATGTTTAAGTATACTTAAGAGTTGGTTGTTATATGAATAATAATATAAAAAAGTAAGGTATAAAAGATTTTAAATTTCAAAAACAACTCTAAAAACAAATTAGAAGTAATATTTACCGGAATTCGCGGAGCGCTGCAAAAACACGTCCGCCCGACGATAAATATGCAAATGCGTATCTCTACGCACGTACGACTCTATGTCCATCTTTTACGGATTCTTTTTTGTTGTTTATGTTGTTGTTTATAATAATCGCAGCGTATTGATTTCAGGATAAGCCAGTTATTATGTATTTCATATATGGAACTCCCATATTTAATGTATATATACGTAAATATATAGAATTCCCTATATACATATTTTGGCAAACTATGCAAATAAATGTATATATCATAATTCAAAACTATTATAGACGCGTATAATTAATTTTTTTTTAAATAAACAATCTCTACTGCCCTTACTGCAATGGAAAAATTAATTTGAAAAAATAAAAAAAGAATCATACGCGTCTATAATAGTTTTGAATTTTGATAACAGATGCTAATGCATCATAATATAAATTTATATGTTAATACATTAGTATAAATTGTTCTAAATATATAACACAATCCATATTTAAATCTTTAGTTAATAAAAAGGAATATATTGGATTGAATATAACGTTTATTCGCCAATATATGTATTTTTATTATCTAAAGATTAGTATAAATGCTTATTTGACATATGGTGAAACATCTTTCAACCTTTTAGCAATGAAAGAAGCCAATTAACTAATGAACCAAATAAGTTATTCTATTAGGTAATGGCAGTTGGCATATATATTGCTGGGACACATTGACTGTATTGATTCTTTCATTGATGAGCTCTACTCATCCTCAGCAGACACCATCAACAAGCTCTACAAGCTTGATACCCTGATATGATTGAGTGGAGATAAGAAAGAAGAAGAGACTCATCCCCAGCAGACACCATCAACAAGCTCTACAAGCTTGATACCCTAATATGATTGAGTGGAGATAAGAAAGAAGAAGAGACTCATCCTCCGCAGACACCATCAACAAGTTCTACAGGCTTGATACCCTGATATGATTGAGTGGAGATAAGAAAGAAGAAGAGACTCATCCCCAGCAGACACCATCAACAAGCTCTACAGGCTTGATTCTCTTGATATGATCGAGTGGAGATAAGAAAGAAGAGACTCATCCCCAGCAGACACCATCAACAAGCTCTACAGGCTTGATTCTCTTGATATGATCGAGTGGAGATAAGAAAGAAGAGACTCATCCCCAGCAGACACCATCAATACGCTCTACAGGCTTGATACCCTGATATGATTGAGTGGAGATAAGAAAGAAGAAGAGACTCATCCTCCGCAGACACCATCAACAAGTTCTACAGGCTTGATACCCTGATATGATTGAGTGGAGATAAGAAAGAAGAAGAGACTCATACCCAGTAGACACCATCAACAAGCTCTACAAGCTTTATACCCTGAAATGATTGAGTGGAGATAGGAAAGAAGAAGAGACACATCCCCAGCAGACACCATCAACAAGCTCTACAGGCTTGATACCCTGATATGATTGAGTGGAGATAAGAAAGAAGAAGAGACTCGTCCTCCGCAGACACCATCAACAAGCTCTACAGGTTTGATACCATAATATGATTGAGTGGAGATAAGAAAGAAGAAGAGACTCATCCCAGCAAACACCATCAACAAGATCTACAAGCTTGATACCCTGATATGATTGATGGAGATAAGAAAGAAGAAGAGACTCATCCTCAGCAGACACCATCAACAAGCTCTACAAGCTTGATACCATAGTATAATTGAGTATAGATAAGAAAGAAGAAGAGACTCATCCCCAGTAGACATCATCAACAAGCTCTACAAACTCAATACCCTGATATGATTGAGTGGAGATAAGAAAGAAGAAGAGACTCATCCTCCGCAGACACCATCAACAAGCTCTACAGGCTTGATATCCTGATATGATTGAGTGGAGATAAGAAAGAAGAAGAGACTCATCTCCAGCAGACACCATCAATACGCTCTACAAGCTTGATACCCTGATATGATTGAGTAGCGGCATCGGGTCGGTAACAAAGCCACAACATCAACTTTGGCAAACTGATAAGCGTCCACCTAGAGACCATGGTTTCGGGCTAATGGCCCTCGTCAGTCTAGGGCGGACTTTATTCCATGAGATCCACACGGGATCTAATGGAATCCTCACAATCTATCATAGAGGAGTAGAGATAAGAAAGAAGAAGAGACTCATCCTCCGCAGACACCATCAACAAGCTCTACAAGCTTGATTCCCTTGATATGATTGAGTGGAGATAAGAAGAAGATTGTTGGAATATAGGTATGAAAAATAAAACGAAATAAAGATAAATATCCATTTTATCTATTATTGAGGTGGACACATGTGGTCGAGTTGACCCTGTTTGCTACCACATCATTATACGTAGATTTAATCCTGAAATTTTCCTACGCAGGTGTTGTATCTTTATGAATTTGCTATTTTAACCTATATGCTATTTATTATATTTTATATTAAGAAAAAAAGGCATTTACTGATCGCGTAAATAAAAGTTGCTAATGGATTGCGCCATCTGTCGGAATAAATATCAACTATTCGTTGATTTTTTATTTATTTATTCCTAAATTGGCCAAACAGCCCGAAACGCGTACGTGGTTAACTTTTCTTGATTAATAAAAATGGGTTTTTTATAGAAAAACTCTAATCCTGATCAAATTAGTATAAAATAAAGTAAGTAGAGGAGCTTCTTTATATAAAGAAGATCCTCTACTTACTTTATTTTATACTAATAAAAATGGGTATTTGGCAAATTTTAGAATAATTAAAAATCAAAGAATGGTTAATGTTTATTCCGACAGATGGCGTAAGCCATCAGCAACTTTTAATTAAACGATCAGAAGATGATTTTTTTTATTCATTCCCCTGTTCTCAGTACAATTTCACTTTTGTACTATTTTTTCACATAATATTTTGGTAGATTGTGAGGATTCCATTAGATCCCGTGTGGATCTCATGGAATAAAGTCCGCTCTAGACTGACGAGGGCCATTAGCCCGAAATTATGGTCTCTAGGTGGACGCTTATCAGTTTGCCAAAGTTGGTGTTGTGGCTTTGTCACCGACCCAACGGTCAATAGATGGCGTCAGATTCTTACGTTTATTTTGACGGGAGAGGCGACCATTGCTTCCATGGATTAATTTCCTCCCGGCAAATTTTCCATCAATATTTTATATGTTAAAGACTTTATATAGAGCCAATTAATATAACACCCTGTACTACATATTATCTCTATTGTTTACATTCTATGTTGCCAGATAGTTATATATATATAATTATAGCTGTATACAACAGAAGGGAAGATGCGATGGCATTTTAATAATTATATATACAATGTGTATAACAATCACCTTGTGCATATCTACCCGAGTGATATATATTTAGATAAGATTTTTTTATAATTGTTTGTTATTAGCATTATCTATTTGTTTGCATCAGCATAATTTAATCTAATCTTTGATAGAGGGCGCTGTTCATGAGCTAAGTAGAATAATTTGAATATATAGTTTTAATAATTGATTTATATATATTTTTTAAAATAGCCTATCGTCTTCCCCGTATTTTTTTACCTATGTATGGAAATTTTGGGTTGAATTAGTGAACTACTGCGAATTTGTATACTGGACATACAAACAAACAAACAAACATACAAACATTGATTTATATATATATAGATTTTGTAGCTATGCAATAAATCGAGGGAATTCACAATGGTAATGAGTATTACGGTATATTTACTGTATTTCTTGATACACTCCATGTATATGTTTCCATTAAGACTTACCATTAGCCTTTAGTTATGCACTAAGAGTATTTGCACATTAGCTTTTGTTTTCTCTCTTTATACACCCAATCTGTACTAATACAGACGAACCAAAAATACCTCGGGCTATCACATTTTCTTTTCCTTGATACTTCTTTCTATATGTACCGATGCATTATTTGAATAAATACACTCTCTCTAAAAATGGATATTCCCTCTTCGCAAATTTTATTTGCATATCAGATTAAAGCTACATAATTCCTTTCACAAATATTCCTTTTTTTAATATTTGATTTTAAACACATTTTCTAAATTTTTTGTAGAAGTCTCATATCGTCTGCAATTTTTTTTTATTCTATTAAAATTTTAATCGTTTGAATATTTTTTTTATTCTCGAAAATTCTTTTGGAATATTTTTACTGGGAATTTAATTCTAGTATTTGTGAATATTCGTTCTTATAATAAAATATATATAATAAAATTAGACTTTTCCTTTTATTTTGAAGTTGAAAAGGCTTATATATATAATTTATTCAGCCTTTTTAATAGCGCTAAATTTTGTAAGATAATAATTATTAGCACACGGCCTTCCAGACCGAGTTTTTAATATGAGAATAAACATGTATTTTATATCATTTTAACAAAAAAAAAAAGGCTAAAGATAGTTGACTGAATGCCAACCTTTTTCAGGGTATTATAAGTAACTTGTACAACGTATTTATGTCAACAACAATGGTGTTTAATCCAGTTTTTAATTAATTATCAATCTTAATTACAAATATCATCACCCCCCCCCCCCCCTATAAGATATGAGTTACTACATATAGGAAGACGTTTCCAATGATTTCAATCACAGTTATGTACAGTAGACCTTTATTCGGTAGGAAGAAATATATGTTTTAAGAGTTTTATTTCTCGACTTCCTACTAATTACATCGCCATCTATCGTCAATTTACAGAACTAACGCCAACACTATTGATTAAACCAAGAAGACGCCGCTCTCCAAACAAGTCCTACTAATCAAGGCTTCCTTTCAAAACAACTCTAATGAGAAAGGAAACATAAAAAAACAAGACATGTGTATCTATCTATAGCATCGCTTCACAGAAGTAACAGGCTATTTCTAGCTGTGTTGAAATTGTGAAGAGAAATATAAATAAAAGGATAAATCTATAAAAGAACTGTTCAAAATACTAGGAAATTAAAAATAAAAGGATTTATTTACGATAAATACAAAATCTTATATATACACTCATAGACCAAACTTAAGGAAGTTGTACCTTTCAGCATGTATATCGGGATTCAGACAATAACTCTGAAAGATATTACAGTGACCTTTATTGAAGACATACAAGATAACCAAGTGTGAACAAAACTTAAGAAAGTTGTACCTTTCAGCATGTATATCGGGATTCAGACAATATATCTGAAAGATATTACAGTGACCTCTATTGAAGACACACGAGATAACCAAGTGTGAACAAAACTTAAGGAAGTTGTACCTTTTAGCATGTATATCGGGATTCAGACAATAACTCTGAAAGTTATTACAGTGACCTTTATTGAAGACCCACGAGATAACCAAGTGTTAACAAAACTTAAGGAAGTTGTACCTTTTACCATGTATATTGGGATTCAGGCAATAACTCTGAAAGATATTACAGTGACCTTTATTGAAGACATACGAGATAACCAAGTGCGAACAAAACTTAAGGAAGTGTTACCTTTTAGAATATATATCGGGATTCAGACAATAACTCTGAAAGATATTACAGTGACCTTCATTGAAGACACACGAGATAACCAAGTGTGAACAAAATTGCCTCTGTCTCCTTAAAAAAAAACAGACCACCGACGACATCAAAATTTGAAATTTCCTTAAGTTTTGTCGATGAGTGTATATGTGCATGGTTAAAACCAGTTCAAAAGTAGAAAAGAAGAAATGGATAAGGGCGATATAATAGAATATGTAAAGAAAAGAACCATTCAACGGCTATTGCTTTTTTCAAATAATAAAATAAATTCTACTTTTTAAAATATTTTCCAAACATTACACGTGGTACAGGCCATGATAGGCATGGTGGGTAGTAGTTGGCGACTTCTTTTATTGTAAGTACACCATATGTCTACGCATGTGGAAAGCATTTCGACTTTTGTATTTACAAATATGCCAGAGCACCGTGTAATTATTTCATTGGTGGGATTGGAGTTTTGCAAAATTCGATGACAATTAAAGCAATTTTTTAATTATAAAAAAAAGTGCCCAATGCGGGATTCAATCCCGGGTTGTAGCGGGCGAAAAACAACGGTTTAGACCAGAGGTTCGGCAAACTTGCGGCTTGCGAACCACATGCGGCTCTTTGGATGTGAAGTTTCGGCTCTTTATATAGTTCCATATGTAAATATTATTTATGTAAGTACTATTTATTGTTAGTAAGAAAAAATTGCGTGACTCTTTAAAAACTTATAAATTTTGTAAATTGTAATTTTTGACTCTCCCGATGTTCTCTAACTTCTTTTCGCTGGTTTTCTTCTGTTCACTCTTCAGCCTAGAGGTATAGTCAGCGCAAAATTGTCCTCCTAAAATGTAGCGGGCTTTCCAATTCCTAACTATGTAAAAAGCACTGGTCTCACAAAAGCTCAACTCCTATTTTATTTCCAACCACCATATATATACAATAAAATCACACACGTGACCAGACACTCCTGGTCAAATATAATAAAAACATATATACACAGAGTTATATTTAAAATAATAATAAAAAAACTCTAACACTCGACTCAAAGGTTTGCCGATTCTGGTCTATACCACTCGTCCACTGACCTTCCAGTATTGGTTAGTAGAAGTGATAACTATGGGTAACCCGGACTCTCTTGAAGCCATATACAGGACTCACCAACTATCTGTCATGGTGAAAAAAAACAATTTTGTAATCAAACGATTATTTTCTTCATATCTAAATATGAAAAAAAAAATAGAAAAAAATAAAAGATTAGTGGATCAGGTGTTGATATTGTCAAGTAACTCCATCCAGATGGGACACCTGTCAATCATCCCTGGACCCCGGGGGGGGGGGGGTGGACCACAGGTGTGAGGGCTTCTGGGAAGCTGATCTGTAAATAAGGAAAACGGGACGGTGGCTGACGCCGCTCATTTTAGGATTATCTTTAACTTGGGGTAAGTTGTACTCTCTCTCTCTCTCCCTATAAATACCCCTTATAATAAATTATTTATTCCCAAATTTGCCCTTGCTTTATTTATCTCCGCGACAATATTAAAAATAAAGAAGGCATTTTCTCTCTCCTGACCACCAGCACATGTGCTTTTTAGATAGCAGATGTGCTAGTGGTCAGGAAATGCCTACTTTATTTGTAATATCTAAATCTATATAGAAGTTCCTCAATTTAAGATAAAAACACTGACGTGGGAAGTTCTCATATAACGAATAGCTCACGTAGAAAGAAATAAATTTAATGAAAATTAAGAACATAACAGATTTTAAAATGTAGAAAGGACACTCACATTTATCATTGATGTTGTCAACGGCTTTTACAGATAGACGAAGCCCAGTGTTATCATATCAATGGTAGATGAATACAGAAAACACAGATAAACTGATAGATGGAATTGACGAAACCACTAGGAAGGTTCACCACTAATGTGCCAAGTCCTTCCAATATTTTTCATCGCAGTAAGGACAGTAGAAGTTTGATTTATTTGTGAAAAGAAACATTGGCGTCTTAATGTTTTCATTAGTTATATATAGATGGCGCGTTATTGCTTTGTATTAAACTTCTGCATTTTCTCCATATTGAATGTCTTAATGAATACTTATTACAATTACATGAAAACTGAATTGGATAGTTAGGAAAAATGATATTTCCTGATAGTGAACTGAAAGTTAATGATGGCTTACGCCATCTGTCGGAATAAATATCAATAATCAACAACAACAAACAACAATAAGGGTTTTATTAGGGCCCATTGCCCTGTATGGATTCGCCATAAAACAACAAAATAATACAGTAATTTTGCCTCCCTTTCCCCATGTGCACGTGAGTCTGTTTGAAAAGGGATTTATTTACACATATGTTCTAAAACTTTCCTCACTACCTCTTTTGTGTATGAATCTATTTACAATTGATCTGTAGAAATTATAGAGTTCTATTGCTATATTTTTCTGAAATAGTTCTTAGTGTCTGTAGTGGGTTGCTAAATCTCCAGAAGGTGTTTTTAAGAGTTTTTCCTCCTTCTTCATTTAGATATTTGCATTCTTTGATACAAATATCAATAAATCGTCGATTTTTGTGAACGAGTGGTATAAATCGTCGGTTTTGTGAACGAGTGGTATAAATCGTCGGTTTTTGTGAACGAGTGGTATAAATCGTCGGTTTTTGTGAACGAGTGGTATAAATCGTCGGTTTTTGTGAACGAGTGGTATAAATCGTCGGTTTTTGTGAACGAGTGGTATAAATCGTCGGTTTTTGTGAACGAGTGGTATAAATCGTCGGTTTTTGTGAACGAGTGGTATAAATCGTCGGTTTTTGTGAACGAGTGGTATAAATCGTCTGTTTTTGTGAACGAGTGGTATAAATCGTCGGTTTTTGTGAACGAGTGGTATAAATCGTCGGTTTTTGTGAACGAGTGGTATAAATCGTCGGTTTTTGTGAACGAGTGGTATAAATCGTCGGTTTTTGTGAACGAGTGGTATAAATCGTCTGTTTTTGTGAACGAGTGGTATAAATCGTCTGTTTTTGTGAACGAGTGGTATAAATCGTCTGTTTTTGTGAACGAGTGGTATAAATCGTCGGTTTTTGTGAACGAGTGGTATAAATCGTCTGTTTTTGTGAACGAGTGGTATAAATCGTCGGTTTTTGTGAACGAGTGGTATAAATCGTCGGTTTTTGTGAACGAGTGGTGTAAATCGTCTGTTTTTGTGAACGAGTGGTATAAATCGTCGGTTTTGTGAACGAGTGGTATAAATCGTCGGTTTTTGTGAACGAGTGGTATAAATCGTCGGTTTTTGTGAACGAGTGGTATAAATCGTCGGTTTTTGTGAACGAGTGGTATAAATCGTCGGTTTTTGTGAACGAGTGGTATAAATCGTCGGTTTTTGTGAACGAGTGGTATAAATCGTCGGTTTTTGTGAACGAGTGGTATAAATCGTCGGTTTTTGTGAACGAGTGGTATAAATCGTCGGTTTTTGTGAACGAGTGGTATAAATCGTCGGTTTTTGTGAACGAGTGGTATAAATCGTCTGTTTTTGTGAACGAGTGGTATAAATCGTCTGTTTTTGTGAACGAGTGGTATAAATCGTCGGTTTTTGTGAACGAGTGGTATAAATCGTCTGTTTTTGTGAACGAGTGGTATAAATCGTCGGTTTTTGTGAACGAGTGGTATAAATCGTCTGTTTTTGTGAACGAGTGGTATAAATCGTCGGTTTTTGTGAACGAGTGGTATAAATCGTCGGTTTTTGTGAACGAGTGGTGTAAATCGTCTGTTTTTGTGAACGAGTGGTATAAATCGTCTATTTTTGTGAACGAGTGGTATAAATCGTCGGTTTTTGTGAACGAGTGGTATAAATCGTCTGTTTTTGTGAACGAGTGGTATAAATCGTCTGTTTTTGTGAACGAGTGGTATAAATCGTCGGTTTTTGTGAACGAGTGGTATAAATCGTCTGTTTTTGTGAACGAGTGGTATAAATCGTCGGTTTTTGTGAACGAGTGGTATAAATCGTCGATTTTTGTGAACGAGTGGTATAAATCGTCGATTTTTGATACCCACCACCTGGGATCAAATCCTACATTGGGCTCTTTTTTTTTCTCTCTAAAAAATAATATTGCTTCTATGTCTTCAGATTCTTGTTAAAGTACAACCCTTCCAATGAGTGCAAGTAAATAAACGGGGCGTAGAAAAACACTTGCGTAGAAATGTGTTGCACTTAGAGTAAAATCATTCGCTAACAACTCACCATGATTATCATAGTCTGTAACACGTGTACTAGGAATAATAATAAAAAAAAATATTATTTATCCATAAAACTATAAATTTACAACACTTTAATTAAAAGTTTCAATTTATAGACTAATAAAGCGAGAATGTTTCTTTTTTTTTTCAATAATCAATTCCCCACTGATCTTTACTGTAATGAGAGTTTTAAATAGTTTGTAATTTCGAATGTAGATGGCGCTCTTAAATCATGTCTCTCATTAATTAAAAGGATTAATTGAATATAATTAAGTTCCTCAAGTGTTTCAGGTTTAATCACATTACATATCAATATGAAACTATATGAATACGATATATTAATATGAAACGGTATTCTCTGTACCGATCCAAGAGAACTGATATCCAGCAGGGATTCATACATTGAATTCAATAGATTTTGTAAATATATATCAAAGTTTTTAAATAATCTCATGTGTTAGGTATAATTAACTATGTGCTGTATATATGATTTTTTTCCTTTTCTCTTTATTTTGAGGTGTGTTTAAATTAAATTACCTATGTATATAGTATGCTTGTTTGAAACCAATTTCAAGAATATGGTAAATGCCTTGTGCATATGTTTTTGTGTATATAGATTCTCCCTCTCTCTCTCTCTCATGTATTGCTTTCCTTTGGGCGCCAGTGTCCTTGGCGGGACATCGCGCTTTGTATTTACAGTTGAATAAAGTTGAATATGCAGCTATAACCAGCTATCTATATAAAATTAAAGTAGCAAATGTTTCTTTTATACATTAAACAAACTTCTACTGTCCTTACTGAGATGATATTTATTTGTATTTATACTATAAAACTATTTTAGAGGCGTAATATTATTTTTAAAATAAAACAATTTCTACTGTCCTTACTGCGATGGAAAAATTAAAGGGAGGGCCTAACTCATCAGTGGTGAACCCTCCCAGCGGTTTCGCCAGTTTAAACTACCATGGTAGATTAAACTGGCGAAACCGCTGGGAGGGTTCACCACTGATGAGTTAGGCCCTCCCTTTAATTTTTCCATCGCAGTAAGGAGAGTAGAAATTGTTTTATTTTAAAAATAATATTACGCCTCTAAAATAGTTTTATAATTTGATAACAGATGGCGCTCTAGTACATTGTATTTATACTGTCCTTATTTCCATAGTTTACTTGAATACCATTTCTGAAGATCATAACCCTGAGCATATTTTAATCCGGTGCCCACTTGTTGCTGATTTGAGAGTACAATGTCAAATGAACACTTCCAGTTTAAGCCAAATGGTTTCCAGTAAAGAAGAATATAGAAAATTTAACACAAGTTCTGTAGACTCTATCTCAAATTCCGTGGACTTGAATTACATTAAGAATTGAAATTTCTAGTTTTAATTAGTATATTTGTGCCACTGGTTTAGTGGTTGTAATTCTAAATAAATATTGGACTTTTGATAATATGTATGTAAATAATCTTTGTTTCTTGTATAATTTATTGTTCTAAAATGTAAATTTGAATAACTTTCACTCTTTCTCTAAAACTATAAATAATTTATATATATATATATATATTTAAAAACTATGTACATAAAATAGATTAAACATTTACATGCAAATATCCACATAGGATATAGCGTGTGTTTTGTAATGAATAAAAAATAAAATTCTTAGATTCCAACCTTCATTGTAGCATATATAATCAGAATCGTCCAATACAGTATTAGAGCTCTAAAAAGCGGTTTTTTTTTTATCCCTAGTACACGTAGTACAAGCCATGATAATCATGGTGTGTAGAGGTTGGCGATTGCTTTTACTCTAAGTGTACCACATGTCTCCACATATGAAAGGCAGTTCGACTTTGCACTTACAAATGTTCCAGAGCTCCTTTTGGTTACTTGCACTCGCTGGTAGGGTTGGACTTTTGCAAGAATCGGGGGCCATTGGAGCATTAAAGCGGTCTGGTAGATTAAATTGGCGAAACCGCTGGGAGGGGTTCACCACTGATGAGCCAAGCCCTTCCAGTATTTTTCATCGCAGTAGAAGTTTATTTTCAATGTAGAAAATAAACAATCGTGTTTATATTTACCTAAATATGATAAAAGACAAATTATACTTTCCATTGTAGGATTGCAAGGAACTCTTCTAGTAAACTTTAAAATGAACCAGGCGATAAGGAAGATGGGTGTCTTTATTATATAAAACGAGCACGAGCTTTCGGGTAAAACCTCTTCTACAGGCGGCTATCACATAGCAAGATGGATACCAATGGCAAGAGCTTCTCAAATATATATAGCAGAGGTAATTTGTACAAACAGCGTGAAAAGAAAGAAGATGCAAAGTAGACAAAAATGCTATTAAATAAATATATATGGGAAAAAGGATCGAGATAACATAGATACTATTACATTAAAGCTTTAATGCTTGTGGAAAAATGTGAACTATTTTTATAGCGTATATGTTTCTTTTATATGCGCTCTATATAGTTTGAATTTTCGATAATAGATGGCGTGCTAATGTATTTTTTTTTTCAATATATCCTACATAGGCTAAACTGAGATTTAGGCTATTTGTCAAAATTCCCCGGGGATTTGGAATTCCGCCAGACTTTAGATGGGCGTTTTGTCAACAAGGATGTCATGGTTATTTATTGTCATCCTCAACTATTTATCATCCTTTATTCTATAACGGATAAATAAAACCCTCTATTTACATATTTACCGATAAATAACACCATGAATAGGTTACAAAATGTATAAGAAGCAACAATTTATAGATTACAATTATTTTATTTCCAAAGCGCTATATCCCGCAAGGGATACTTGCGCCAAACAAGGAGAAAAGTTTATTTTCATAAGTTATTTACATTATTCAACGCATGAAAACATTAGAGATCCAGATTTTGTAGAAAGTTTAGAATGTATTTACAAAATGAATTGAACTTTAAATATGATTTTTTTTTATCGGAAATCAAATCGTTAAGTTCACAAACAAATAGTTCATTCTTCATTCTATAATCTTGAAATGCTGGACGATAGATATTTAGTGACATCTATTGTTTATATTTTATATATTTTTAGACTCCTAATACGAGGTAAGGTGAAAAGTTCTCGGCCCTAAAGATAGCAGTACAATCGGTAAAAGATTGCGTTTACTCTTTGCACGCGCGTGTCATTAGTTATAATTACAAGAAAAAGGAATCGTCAGACATCATCTATAGTTGCCTGTTGAAAGATGTCAAAGTCCGAAAGCTTGCCGATTGGAGAGGTCTTGTTCATCATGAGCTAATATTTTCAAGGTCTTTATAGCTAGGTATGGTGCACTGGTTGTGCCGTAAGTCACTGTTACTAATTGGTATTCTTTGATTGGTTCGTTAGGAGATGCTCGCCATAAAATTCTTTGAAAACAACAATCAGCTGGGTTTAACCTTATTTGTTGGTACATTTTTTTCTATGTCAGCAGTAAGTGCTATTGAATAGGTTCTGAACTTTATCAATATGTTAAAGATATCTTCTTGTAGTTTAGGACCACAATAAAGTAAGTTATTCAATGATAATCCAGTGCTTGTCTTTGCCGATGCATCGAATACCACCCTGAGTTTTGTTGTTGTACTTTGATCTCTTAATACTGCATTATACGGCATTAAAATATACAGTTATCAGCGTCATAATCAATTCTTTCTTAATCAATTCTGTCACCGTTTGCTTTGTGAATGGAATAAATACCCAAATATGGCCATTTCTCATAACCATCGGTGGTTCAGTGGTAGAATGCTCGCCTGCCACGCGGGCGGCCCGGGTTCGATTCCCGGCCGATTCATTTTTTTTTTTTTTTTTTTTTACAATTTTTAAAACTCATTTATATATTATACAAGAATGACATCCACGGCGCCAATTTATAATTGTAACGAATATTATTTGAATAAAAGCATTTAATCGGGTAAAACCCGGGCGTTGCCCGGGTCATTCGGCTAGTATAATATACTTGATGAGATGGTTGCTCTGGTTCAATTTCACCGATCATACCGCATAAATAAAAGAAACACGTCGCTGTAAGCTTTGATTCCTTCTTTAAGCAAGATGTCATTAGTTCGTTGGACAAGTTTCAACTTGTTCGTTCAACTTGTTTGTGTAAACGAGTCTTTGCGTTACACGTTTTGCGAATGTTTAGTTAGAATGGATACACTTGAATATCGTTCATTTATTAAGGTATACCTTTTTAGACAATTTTGACAATTCAAAATATTTTATTGAAACTTAATTACAAAAAATAAAGAGAAATTAAACAAAGATAAATGATATTATTTACAATTTGATGATTTTGTATTGATGACATCTTTTGCATTTGCACCACCACCAAAACCGATGACATCCTCTTCAATCTAAACAATTATCACCCTGATCTTCACTTCACCGTTGAAAAAGAAACCAATAATACCCTTCCATTTCTCGACGTTAAAATCATCCGGCACCAACATGAATTGCACACCACCGTTTATTATAAACCATCCTTCCGTCCTAATTATGTTCAATACTCGTCCTTCTGTCCTATCAGTCACAAAATCAACACAGTCATTGCTCTATCAAAACGAGTCCATACCCACTGCTCCCTCCAGATGTACAAGAACCTCGAAACACAGAACATATTAGCTAACCTCAGGGACTGCGCATACCCGATATCCTTTATATTGCGACACTTTTATGACCCATCTAAAAAGACACAGTCTCCAATATACAGATCTATTTGCAATATGCCATATTCACCATTATCCTCCACAATAGCGAGATTCTTATTGAAATTTGGAATCAAAACCTACTTCACCTGCGCACCTACCTCTGGATCCCTTCTCCGAAACCAGATCATGAAATTCAATGAACCTAACAGCACACCACGAAACGCTATTTACTCCATAGAATGTTTGAACTGCCCAAAAGTCTACGTAGGCGAAACCGGGAGACATGTCAATATCAGAATTCATGAACACAAAAGAAATATTGATAACTTAGACCATAGATCCTTAATAGTACAGCACATAAATGAAACTGGCCATTCCTTCAACATTACATCACCGAAAATCCACTATTCTAATATTGCCAACAAACACCAAAGACTAATCATGGAATCTATCCTATCAAGCAAATTCCATAGCCTCAATAGAAAAATTGATTTACCTGAAATATACAATGTAATATTCCCTGCAGCCACCAAACCCCCCTCGGTATCATGAACTCTGCGATTCAACAAATAATCTTTTATTTCCGATAATTCAATGGGCTAAACGGCCATCTTTTTCAAAGATCTCATCCCCTCCCGCGGCAAGCCTCGTATTACACTCGAGACACAGGCGTATCTCAAATGTTTATATAGATTAGATTTGAAAACTTTAGTAGCGAATATAATTTGTCCTGTCGAAGGGCGGTTGAGCACGAAAGCTTGAAATAAATGTAATTAAAAGAGACTCATCCCTCAAGCTTATTTATTCGAACAAAATGTATATAGAGTTGTTTTCAAGAAGGGAGGCTCCTCCATCTTGTCCTCTTGTACATCTGCACCAGAGATCTAGATCCAACATGTCCTCACTGCCAGGAAGAGTCACAAACTGTGGATCACCTCCTCTTCTCCTGTCCAGCTTTTATCCTACACAGGCTACAGACAGCCCTTCTGCTTGGAGTACAAGACTTCAGCCCGACAGACCTGCCCCTACTTCCTGACTCCCTGCCGGCCTGGAACTACCTAGTTACCTGGTTCACTTCAGCAATCTGCCCCCCCATGACTAGACTTCTCCTCTAGACTGTAGCTGTACAGCCCGGGTAGTTGGCGTTTTACGCTCCAGGAGCCCGGGTTACCTCTGTTTTCTCTCACTCTCTCTCTCTCTCGAGCGGTAACTTGAGCTGCGAGGATGCACGGGCGCGCGCTCCTGCCCCAAACTTTGCTGGCATTTTAACCGCCTCCGAAGAGAAGACAAATTTTAGAATTTTTTATGGAATTCCCCACCGACTCTACAATGGCCTTGGCTGAAAGCTAATTGCCATCTGGACTTGCTGATGTTATCAGCGCCCCTCAGGCCACTGTGTTGGGGAAACAGAGCAACCTGGGCCTGGAACAGGCAAACCTTCTACCAACTGGGCCGAGCTCGTCGCCCAGGAAAAAACAACTCCCAATGGAGGAAGACATCACCGGCTGAAAAGACCTTTTTTTTCTGCATTACACTATATATAATTTTATATGAACATTAAAGTATGTTTAACCGTCTCTCTCTCTCTCTCTCTCTCTCTTGTCCTCCTCCAGACAAGAACAGGATCTCTCAGTTCAATGTAAAGACACACCTATATAGGAAACTCTTGGTAGACGCTAAGATGGTATCGTCATCCAGGCTTTGCCACTATTAGTTCTTGGATTTATTAACGCCTAGAGAAATCCATCCCAAGTTGATAAAAGTTTAAGAGAACTCTGCTCCTTCAATTTCAATTTGCCACTACTACTTCTTGGATGTATTAACCCCCAAAGAAATACATCTGAAGTTGACAAAGGTTTACGGAAACTTTGCTCCTTCAATTTAAACTGTTAGAAAGTGGGAAGCTGAATTTAAACGTGGTCACACGTCGCTTGAAGATGACCTACATGAAAAGCGGCCAAAAACTGCAACCACACAGGAAACTATCGAAAAGATGCACAATATCGTGTTGGACGATAGGAGAATAAAAGTGTGTGAGATAGCTGAGTTAATGGGAATATTAGAATAAAAGGTGTGGAACATCTTGCACGAATAATTAAGGATGCGAAATCTATGCGCAAGGTGGTTTCTACATTTGCTGAATGCAGATCGTAAGAAAATGAGAAAAATTGCGGCATTTGTCACCATGAATAAGACATAGGTCCACCACTACACTCCAGAAACCAAACAGAAGTCGAAGCATTGGGTGGAAGCCGGTGGTTCAGCGCTAAATAAAGCATATTCGATCACATCTGCCGAAAGGGTCATGGCCAGTGTGTTTTGAGATGTCAAAGAAATCCTGTTAACTGATTACTTTGAAAAAGGCAGAATTATTATAGATGAATATTACTCTAACTTTCTTGACCAGCTGGATGTCAAAATTCGCGAGAAAATGCTTGGCTTGAAGAAGAAGAAAAAACCAGGACAACGCACTTACTCGCGGGATTAGAGGTACGATTTGCTCGGCCATCTTCCCTATTCTCCTGATTTGGCACCCTCAGACTTCTATCTTTTCACACACCTAAATAAATTTTATTAACCTAAATAAAAGCTCTTCGCATCCAAAGAAGAATTTAAGAGGGCTGTAGATAAATATTTTAACATCCTTCCAGACTCTCATTTCCAGGAAGGAATACTGATATTGGAGAAACACTGGACCAAGTGTGTTAAAGTCAAGGAAGATTATATAAAGGTAAAAAATATTTTTCAACTAAAAATCAGATTCTTTCATTGTCAGGCCGAGGATATTTTCACCTTACCCTCGTACATCTTCCTATGAAAGTATTCTAGCTATATGAGTTTGTGCATACAAAGATGTAATGCCTCGATAAAGGTTGGCGTTCAGCCAGCCGAAATATTGGCAAAATAAATATTTTATTAAATCCAATATATGCCTTTTTATTATCTAATGTCTACAATATTAAACCTTAAACATGCATACATACTGCGTGACCTATAAAATTTCTAAATTATTCTCAGCTACTGAGACAAAATGTTAAAAACATTCCTAAAAGACATGAATGATTGCCTTCATATAAAATGATATGCAAATTTGAGGTCCCAGCTAGATCTTTCATGCGTGAGTTCTAAAACATTTTTTTTTTTGTATTTTCCATTTATAGCGTAGAAAATAAAAATGTTGGAGAGGTGAGGTTTTAAGAATATATTTTAGAAATAAATACTGTAAAAGGTTTAAGATTTTTCTTGTCTCAAGGTCATTTTCTTAGAACAAAGGTTTGTTTTCCATTAATTTAGTTTTCTTTGGTATCTTACCATGTCTAAATCATTTACTTATATATATATTTAAGCCCTTAATGTCAATATAGACTCATGGACAAAATTTAAGGAAGTGAAAAGTCTTTGATGTCGCCGGTCGTCTTTTTTTTTTTTTGGAGGTAGACAGAGGTTGTTTACATTTGGTTATCTCGTGTGTCTTCAATAAAGATAACTGTAATATCTTTCAGAGTTATTGTCTGTTTTGTTCATGAGTGTATATTGAAAATGGTATATTAAGATCACTTCAATAACGCGCCATCTATACATATAAAATAAAAGGATTTAAAAGCGCGAATGTTTCTTTTATACATAAAACGAACTTCTACTGTCCTTACTGCGATGAAAAAATATATTGGGAGGGCTTGGCTCATCAGTGGTGAACCTCCCAGCGGTTTCGCCAATTTAATCCACCAGACCGCTTCTCAGAGCTCTAATACTGTATTGGATCATTCTGCTTTTATATGCTACACTGAAGGATGGAATCTTAGAAATGGTTTTCAAGTAAGCTATGGACATAAGCTTATATAAGCAGAATCGTTCAATACAGTATTAGAGCTCTGAGAAGCAGTCTGGTGGATTAAATTGGAGAAACCGCTGGGAGGGTTCACCATTGATGAGCCAAGCCCTCCCAATATATTTTTCCTCGCAGTAAGGACAGTAGAAGTTTGTATTATGTATAAAAGAAACATTCGTGCTTTTAAATCCTTTCATTTTATATATATATATTCATATATTGTTTATAACTTTATAAAAATCAAATGTAATTGTTTTCTATATTTCAGAAAGAAAGTTTCCACCTTTGTTTTGCGAGTCATTAAAATTAATTGGCTCTCTATTCTTTTCTCGAACTAATTATTTAAATGTATTCTTAAATATAAATTAATAACATAAGTCGCTTTATTAGAAGCCGTTGATAGAATAAAATTGGATGGCCATATTAATAAGGTGTGAATACGTTAATTATTGTTAATGATTTAATCATGATTGGTAATTAATTATTTATAATAAGATACATTAGAGCGACATCTGTTACGTGAATTCGAAACTATTATAGACGCGTATTGTTGAGAATTAATATATATCTATGAATATTTATTGTTTATTATTAATCTCTTTTTTTATTCTGTTTGACCATTGACCACGTGTCATGCAAATATATAAATTGTAAATGAATAAAAATAAAGCATCAAGGGCTGCGTATCTTTATTAGAACGACTATATTACGAGCTTTCGGGCACATACGCCCTTCTACAGGAATTAATAAAATAATTAATAAATAAATAATTATTTCATTATTTTATTAATTCCTGTAGAAGGGCGTATGTGCCCGAAAGCTCGTAATATAGTCATTCTAATAAAGATACGCAGCCCTTAATGCTTTATTTTATTCATTTATAAATTGTACAGGGTTTTTCAATCGATATAAATTGTAAAAATAAAGTTCAGAGTATATATATATATATATATCTCAGTGTGCTTGCTTGTGCTTCCGTGGTGACGTTGGACGGAAAAGAATTCACGAGGTAGGCAGCAGTAGAGTGGAGCCTTATAGGAGCAAAATACAGTCCTCTAAGTGGAGCTAAAACGTATGATTCTTTTGCAAATTAAATAATTTTCTCTCTATTACCCTTACTGCAATGGAAAACTAATGAGAGGCCCTGGCTCATCAGTGTTGAACCCTTCCAGCGGTTTAGCTAGTTTAAATATCAATTTTAACGCCTTCTATATCTGATTTGTATAACGTAACTTTTTAAAAATACATATTAACTCATGGACAAAACTTAAGGAAGTTATACATTTTAGCGTATATATTGGGATTCAGACAATAACTCTGAAAGATATTACAGTGACCTTTATTGAAGGCACACGAGATAACCAAGTGTGAACAAAATTGCCACTGTTTTCACCAAAGGACAGACAACCGACGACATCAAATCGGGGCTTTGTCACATTTGTAAGTGAAAAAGTCGATCAGCTTCCTATATGTGTAGATATGTGGAGCATTTACAGTAATGGTAAGTAACTAACTTCTACCCGCAATGATTATCATGGCCTGCGCAGTCAGCGTTCGGAGGAAAATAATGGATTTGCCGAATGTCGTGGTTTATTTGTCGCAGTCTTTTTTTTTTAAGGAGGCAGAGACAATTTTGTCCACCATTATTTATTTACTAGCCGAATGACCAGGGCAACGCCCGTGTTTTACCCGATTGAATGTTTTTATTCAAATACTATTTGTTACAATTATAAATTGGCGCCTTAAATAAATGCATATGTTAGTTAATAACTATAGCCTATGTGCTTTATCTGTCTATGTACTGTTGGCTTCCGTAGGCGTCTCTTACTGGGAAAAGAAAAGAGAGGATTCCATTTAGTTATTAACTAATATATGCATTTATTTAAGGAGCGACCCGCTCCAACACAATAGTCACAAAAACCAAAAAGCGAGTGGGGGGGGCATGATGGGGGGGGCAAAGGTGGCGTGATCGTAGCCAACCAATAGGAGAGCGCCATTCCAAAAAAAAAGCAAACGGTGACAGAGATGAAAAACTATTAAGAACGCATGACGCTCGTAACTGTATATAGAATTACCAGTTGCAAATAAGACACGCTATACTCGATCTGGATAATTGCGCGTGAAACTATTTACAATAATTATAGTAGAGTAGGTAACAGAAATAAAAAGTATTGTTCACACTTGGTTATCTCGTGTGTCTTCAATAAAGGTCACTGTAATATCTTTCAGAGTTATTATCTCAATCCCGATATATATGCTAAAAGGTACAACTTCCTTAAGTTTTTACACACTTGATTACACAGGTCAACAAAAAAAACTTTTTTTTTTGCACAAGAGAACCTGATGGTGTTTCTAGTGTAACTTTTCATGCTGAACTCAAAAATCTAATCAGAAATTTCCCATCACCCATGGTTTTTGCCTGACGATCTTTTTTTAGTATTGGAATAAATACATGCATCCAACATGAAAGAGACTTACGAAAACATGAAACTGCTTTTGAAAAAGATAGAATATGAAAGATACGGTTGGAAAATATGCAGCGATTTGAAAGTCGTTGCTCTCTTGCGTGGATTACAGCTTGGATATACAAAATTTTGTTGTTTTCTGTGTGAGTGGGATAGCAGAGATAGGGAAAGGCATTACATTAAAAAAATCTGGCCAAACCGTAAATTCTCTACTCCAGGATATAAAAATATTGCAAATCCACCCCTGATCGATTCAGAAAATATTTACTTACCACCATTACATATTAAACTGGGATTAATGAAGAACTTTGTCAAGGCAATGGATCGAAATGCCAGTGGATTTGCTTACCTGAAACAAAAATTTTCTAGTATAAGTGAAGCGAAGATTAAAGAAGGCATTTTCGTTGGACCTTAGATTCGAGAATTGCAGCAGGATGGAAATTTTCAAAATAGTTTGAATGAATTTGAAGCAGCAGAATGGAATTCCTTTTGAAACGTTTGCAAAAACTTCTTAGGAAGTGTCAAGGTTGAAAATTACCGAGACACAGTTAATGATCTGTTGCTTTCCTACAAGGCACTGGGATGTAACATGTCCCTCAAGATCCATTTCCTGCATTCACATCTAGATTTCTTTCCAGACAATCTTGGCGCAGTTAGCGATGAGCATGGTGAGAGGTTTCATCAAGCTATATCAAGCATGGAGAAGCGGTACCAAGGTAAATGGAGTCCCGCTATGCTTGCCGACGACTGCTGGGCACTCAAGAGGGATCTACCACAAGCAAAGTATAGATGAAAATCCACTGTCACTGCTTTTCAATAATAAATATGTTTCGTTCATATATGCCTATATATTAACAATATTTCCAAATTCAAGTAGGTGTATCTCAGAAATATTGTGTAATAGAAAAAAACTAATGGTATATTTGGATTCAGGACATGTAGATAAGATGCTATTTCTTTGTGGACAAAGAAAAATATTTTTTGATAAACCAGTTACGTGACAATGTTTGCAATTTTTAGTGTATTTATCCCAATACTGAAAAAAGACCGTCACGCAAAAACCATAGGTGATGGGAAATTTCTGATTTCAGCATGAAAAGTTACACTAGAAACATAATCAAGTTCTCTTGTGCAAAAATCTTGTTGACCAGTGTTATCTAATGTGGTTTCAATAAAGGTCACTATAATATCTTTCAGAGTTATTGTCTGAATCCCGATATACATGCTAAAAGGTACAACTTCCTTAAGTTTTGTACACACTTGGTTATCTAATGTGGCTTCAATAAAGGTCACTGTAATATCTTTCAGAGTTATTATCTGAATCCCAATATACATGCTGAACGGTATAACTTCCTTAAGTTTTATCTCCATAAGGGTAGATAAAATATATAAATATCTAGATTTTATTTATAAATAATAAAATATCATCTTAAAATTTCAATTTTCAGTTATAGATAAAGCGTCTTCAATAGAGATAATATTATTCTTTAAAAAATTAAATTAAAAATAAGCTAATTTATTTAAATCTCTGAGTTGGATTGAAAATGGAATTTTAAATGATCTCTCTAACGATTTGAAATCTTCTGTTTTTATTCGTCTGCTTTAAAATAAATGACTGGCGTGTCTCGGAACAACCGTCTGATCAATCCAATTAGAATCCTAACTAATCAGTGTTATATACACTCATTAATAATTAATTAACGTTATATATAATTGGGCGCTGAGATTTCAAACGTTTTATATATTGTTATCAAATCTATATATGATTATTATTTAGGAACCTATACGAGATTGATTTATTTTGAAAAACGAAATGGCATCACAAATATATATATTAAGAAAAAGGCATCTCCTTATCGTGCAATTAAAAGTTGCTGATGGCTTGCGCCATCTATCGGAATAAATATCAACTATTCTCGTTGATTTTTAATTATTCCAGAATTGGCCAAATACCCATTCTTGATTAATCAAGAAAAGCTAACCACGGACGCGTTTCGGGCTGTTGGCCCTCATCAGCGTGGTGCAAGCTGTACCTCAACGACCAAAAAATTGGTCATTAAGGCATCCTGAAAAATCATGAAACGGGTAGTTAAGGCCATAATTGCGTGAGACCGCGACACAATGTGGAAAAATAGTACAAACGTGATATTGTGGTTAGCTTTTCTTGATTAATCAAGAATGGGTATTTGGCCAATTCTGGAATAATTAAAAATCAACGAGAATAGTTGATATTTATTCCGATAGATGGCGCAAGCCATCAGCAACTTCAGTTGCACGATAAGGAGATGCCTTTTTCTTAATTTATGCACCTTATCCCAGTACAATATCACATTTGTACTATTTTTTCCAAATATATATATATGTTTTATTAAAATGAGATTTCTGTTGATTTTTTAATCATGTTGAAGATTATGGTAATGCAGTCGTGGCAAAAACATTTAAAGAATAATAATAAATAATATTTTTGATCAGTAATTGCTTTAATCGAGTTTGAGGAATATATAAAAAACATTATTTGATTAAAGTACTGCCTGGCTTAAGGCGTAAGAATCTGAAATATGAAAAACTTATTTACATAATAAGGCACATTTGAGCCGGCCATCAGGATACTTGAGGTTCTTGAGATTCCGGGATAATTGGCCTATCAAATGTGGTCTTCTAGCCCTACTATGGCTGCAGAACGCGGACTGGTGGCAAGAGATCCTAGGATCTGGCAGTGGAGGTGTCATCGCAGGGGTGGAGGAAGCTGGAGAGGTCAAGGAAACAGCGCCTTGATGCAGTGAGAAGCCTTGATGGAGGCCAGTTGAGGAGGCAGGAGGTCCTGGAAGCCTAGAACTTGAGGGCTCTAGACTTCAAGATGGGCAGCTTGAGGCTCTCGCCTCGTGCTTGTATGGGAGGCCCTTGGCACAGCAGTTGGCACACTTGGAGGTGTGCTGGTTGGCAATGGAGGGGCAGGCGCGGCCTTCATGGCCGCCTGGCCATCGGGATACAAACAACAATGAATTTTTATAGGGGAAGCGTGACCTCTGGCGGTCGATTTAGCAGAGTATTTGAATTTATGAAATTATAATTTTAAATATAATAATATTTTGATATAACATATATATTATGTGTGTAAAAAATGTGATATTGTACTGGGATAAGCTGCTTAAATTATTAAAAAGGCGTCTCCTTGCCGTTCTACTGAAAGTTTCTGATGGCTTGCGCCATCTATCAAGAATGGATACTTGGCCACTTCTGGAATAAAAAAAATCAACGAGAATAGTTGATATTTATTCCGATTGATGGCGCAAGCCATCAGCAACTTTCAGTTGCACGATAAGGAGTTGCCCCCTTTATACATAATATATATATAAAGGTTTTATAATATTTAAAGAAAGTTATAGAAAATTTGGATGTCGAATTGAGAGTATAATGTCAGTATAGCAAGCTATTACTGAATAATAAAGTAGAATTAAATATAATTTATATTAAAGATAGTTGGTAATAGGGAAGGAGTATTGATAATTAAAAACAAATTAGAAAAATATTGCTTTTAAAGTAACTTTAAAATAATTTAGTTTAAATCAAAGAAAACATTGATAAAGAGAGGCGTTTAACCCCTAGAAATATTCGTTAAATAATAAATTTGTATTTAGATCCAAGTTAATTATTTATTTTTATCGTAAAAATAGAGGCTGCCTGGCCGGCATTCATAGTTCTTCAAAATAAAGATATTTCGGCCAATAAATATTTTTATTAATAGGAATAAGTTTTGATTTGTTCGAAATTCTACTATAAAAGAGGTAATAAAAAGATTTACTGGCCGAAGTATCTTTATTTTCAAGAAATATTTATTTTTAGATTGATAGCTATATTATGATGCACTAGCGCGCCATCTGTTATCAAAATTCGAAACTATTATAAACGCGTATGATTCTTTTAAAAATTAAACAATTTCTACTGTCCTTACTGTAATGGAAAATTAAACTGGAGTAACCGCTGGGAGGGTTCACCAATGATAAGCAAGACCCTCCCATTAATTTTTCCATTGCAGTAAGGACAGTAGAAATTGTTTAATTTTGAAAAGAATCATACGCGTCTATAATCGTTTCGAATTTTTCATATAGCTATGTACAATGAATACCTCAACCATTAGGGGGTTAATTGAATACTGTATAAGCGCCCAATGATCAAATAAGCCTTTGTTGGTATGTTGAATTATTTCAGCAAAATCCGAGGAAATTCAGTAAACAGTCCGTCTTGGTAAATATCCTTTAGGAAGATGTCCTTTCATGGATTGAATCTTTGGAATTCTAAAAGCTCTTTGTATCTATTGGTAATGATATAAAGCTTTTTTTTATTCTCATTTATTTATCTAAAAGTGCAATGGTAACCTCTCCCGTCAAAATAGAAGCCAAATATTAAACGTCATCTATTGACCGTCACCTAGGAGATTTGAATAAAGTAAATAATTCGAAACTATTATAGACGCGTATGATTCTTTTTTAAAAATAAACAATTTCTATTGTCCTTACTGCAATGGAAAAAATTAATGGGAGGGCCTGGCTCATCAGTGATAAACCCTCCCAGCGGTTTCGCCAGTTTAATCTACCACTGATGTTTCGATTGCATTAAGGACAGTAGTAATTGTAAAACGACATTTGAAAATTATCCCGCATGAGTTTCTTTTCAATGAAAAATCAAAATTTATTTTAAGGAGAAATAGCGATTATTTCTAACCTTTAAGATAAATATTGTATTATAAATTACTTTATGTATTATTTACGAACGGAAAAATATGTCCAGGGTAGCCTAGTGGTCATGGCATCTGCCCGGTAAGCGGAACACTGTTGGTTCGATTCCCATCCTTGGACACTTTTATTTTTCCGTTTATCATTACTCTTCACAATTCATCCTTTCATACTTCATCCTTTAAGGTTAGAAATAATCGTTATTTCTCCTTAAAATAAATTTTGATTTTTCATTGAAAAGAAACACATTCGGGATAATTTTCAAATGTCGTTTTACAATCACAAGACGCATTATATTATACAGTAGTAATTGTTTATTTTTAAAAAAGAATCATACACGTCTATAATAGTTTCGAATTTTGATAATAGATGGCGCGCTTATGTATCATAAAGTAAATAATTAGATGCTACTAGTTATTTATCTATCAATAAATACATAGAAGATATCTCCACAATAAATGGTGTCTAGTGTGATGTTGAAATGACATATTGATCACAACTGCAGAAGACAGATGTCGTTGTGTTTTTTTTATCGCGATCACAAGTAGGAATTTATTGCATATTGTCGCGGGGATAAATTGTTGCATATTAGTTATCATCTCTGTATGGTAATTATATTGTTTACGAAGTATTTATTATTTTACACTAGTATTAACAGAGTATCATTTTTTATGTTTACATTTTACTACTCTCTGTAAACTTCCCTCATTTCTTATCTTTTGTTTATCATTCATAGTTTGTTCTTGTCTGAATAAATTGCTGTGTCATCCTGAAGTTTTTCTCTTCCCTAATTTTCCACGTGGCATTTTGGTGGAGATGCTGGGTAAGTTAGGGAAGACAAACTAAAGATCGTCGAGAAGAATTTGAAGCCATGGGTGCTGTAATCTACATTGTTAGAGACTGGCTCCAGGATTCCACCGCCGTGTTAAAGCCAAGACTTCCATCTAAGATGACGATTTCCCTATAGACGATACGACGACAAAGCCGCTCTTCACGCCGCAAGAAAAAGGACGCAAAGGTACTAGGGACAAAGTTCCAAGACTTCAATGGAAACCTTGGCAGAAGCACGTCAGATCCATGTCGGTATCTACAATAATTGTAAGCTGTGGGTCACAGCTCTCATAGGGAAGGAGCTATGTAAGCGGAGTATTTATTATTTTACACTAGTATTAACAGAGTATTATTTTTTTATGTTTATATTTTACTACTCTGTAATCTTCCCTCATTTCATATCTTTTGTTTATCATTCATAGTTTGTTCTTGTCTGAAATAAATTGCTGTCTCCTCCTGAAGTTTTTCTCTTCCCTAATTTCCCACGTGGCATTTTGGTGGAGATGCTGGGTAAATTAGGGAAGACAAACTGAAGATCGCCGAGAAGAATTTGAAGCCATGGGTGCTGTGATCTACATTTTCCAATACTGGCTCGAGGATTCCACCGCCGTGTCAAAGCCAAGACTTCCTTCCAAGGTGACGATGTCCCCATAGACGATACGACGCAAAGCCGCTCTTCGCGCCGCAAAAAAAGGACGTAAAGGTACTAGGGACAAAGTTCCAAGACTTCGATGGAAACCTTGGCAGAAGCACGTCAGATCCATGTCAGTATCTACTTATATAATTGCCTTATTCTGTCTGTATGTCTGAAGCTCACGGATAGAATGCGCGCCCATTGGCTGCCGGCGAACACGTGTCCTCCCTGCCCCCCTCTAGACAACCCTGTTATCAGCAGTGTGTTACATCCACCTGTCTATAGCGGCCATTCTAGACAACCCTGTTATCAGCAGTGTGTTACATCCACCTGTCTATACAGGTCACCCTGTCTATAGCGGCCACTCTAGACACCCCTGTTATCAGCTGTGTGATACATCCACCTGTCTATACAGACCACCCTGTATATAGCGGCCATTCTAGATAACCCTGTTATCAGCTGTGCGATACATCCACCTGTCTTTACAGACCACCCTGTCTATAGCGGCCACTCTAGACAACCCTGTTATCAGCTGTGTGATACATCCACCTGTCTATACAGACCACCCTGTCTATAGCGGCCACCCTAGACAACCCTGTTATCGGCTGTGTGATACATAAACCTGTCTATAGCGGCCACTCTAGACAACCCTGTTATCAGCAGTGTGTTACATCCACCTGTCTATACAGACCACCCTGTCTATAGCGACCACTCTAGACAACCCTGTTATCAGCTGTGTGATACATCCACCTGTCTATACAGACCACCCTGTTATCATCAGTGTGTTACATTCACCTGTCTATACAGACCACCCTGTCTATAGCGGTCACTTTAGGCAACCCTGTTATCAGCAGTGTGATACATACACCTGTCTATACAGACCACCCTGTCTATAGCGACCACTCTAGACAACCCTGTTATCAGCAGTGTGATATATACACCTGTCTATACAGACCACCCTGTCTATAGCGGTCACTTTAGGCAACCCTGTTATCAGCAGTGTGATACATACACCTGTCTATACAGACCACCCTGTCTATAGCGACCACTCTAGACAACCCTGTTATCGGCTGTGTGATACATACACCTGTCTATAGCGGCCACTCTAGACAACCCTGTTATCAGCTGTGTGATACATCCACCTGTCTATACAGACCACCCTGTCTATAGCGGTCACTTTAGGTAACCCTGTTATCATCAGTGTGTTACAATCACCTGTCTATACAGACCACCCTGTCTATAGCGGTCACTTCAGGCAACCCTGTTATCAGCAGTGTGATACATACACCTGTCTATACAGACCACCCTGTCTATAGCGGCCACCCTAGACAACCCTGTTATCGGCTGTGTGATACATACACCTGTCTATAGCGGCCACTCTTGACAACCCTGTTATCAGCAGTGTGTTACATCCACCTGTCTATACAGACCACTCTGTCTATAGCGACCACTCTAGACAACCCTGTTATCAGCTGTGTGATACATCCACCTGTCTATACAGACCACCCTGTCATCATCAGTGTGTTACATTCACCTGTCTATACAGACCACCCTGTCTACAGCGGTCACTTTAGGCAACCCTGTTATCAGCAGTGTGATACATACACCTGTCTATACAGACCACCCTGTCTATAGCGACCACTCTAGACAACCCTGTTATCAGCAGTGTGATACATACACCTGTCTATACAGACCACCCTGTCTATAGCGGCCACCCTAGACAACCCTGTTATCGGCTGTGTGATACATACACCTGTCTATAGCGGCCACTCTAGACAACCCTGTTATCAGCTGTGTGATACATCCACCTGTCCATACAGACCACCCTGTCTATAGTGGTCACTTTAGGCAACCCTGTTATCATCAGTGTGTTACAATCACCTGTCTATACAGACCACCCTGTCTATACAGACCACCCTGTCTATAGCGGTCACTTCAGGCAACCCTGTTATCAGCAGTGTGATACACACACCTGTCTATACAGACCACCCTGTCTATAGCGGCCACCCTAGACAACCCTGTTATCGGCTGTGTGATACATACACCTGTCTATACAGACCACCCTGTCTATAGCGACCACCCAAGACAACGTTTTTAAAATATATTCGCACTCGGGTAAACCCCGGGCGTTGCCCGGGCCACTCGTCTAGTCTACAATAATTGCAAGCTGTGGGTCACTGCTCTCATAGGGAAGGAGATATGTAGCGGAGTATTTATTATTTTACAAGTATTTATTATTTTACATTAGTATTAAACAAAGTACCATTTTTTATGTTTATATTTTACTACTCTGTAAATTTCCCTCATTGCTTATCTTTTGTTTATCCTTCATAGTTTGTTCTTGTCTTAAAATAAATTGCTGTGTCATCCTGAAGTTGGTCTTCTCTAATTTTCCACGTGGCAATATATATATTAATGAAGTATATTTTGTGTGTCTTATTAGACTTTTCTCTTGATTTTTAACTTATATAAACGAGGAACTTTCGGAATAGTTTCCTTTCTCAGCTCGTTGTAACATATTAAAACGTTTTGTGTGTATGATTGGGTTGGAAGCTTTCGGAATATTCTTTTTTTTTTTTTCTTTTTTTTTTTTCATCTAAATGTAACAGTCTGAACCTTTTTTTTTTTTATATTATTTTTTATTGAATGGGGATTTCACTAATATGTGTCCCTAACTAATTTATTAATAAAACAAGAAAATCCAAATACGAATATGTTTGTAGAACGACATTTGAAAATTATCCCGCATGTGTTTCTTTTGAACGAAAAATCTAAATTTATTTTAAGGAAAAATAACGATTATTTCTAACCTTAGGGATAAAGTATGAAAGGATGAATTGTGAAGAGTAATGATAAACGGAAAAATAAAAGTGTCCAGGTTCAAAAGAAACACATGCGGGATAATTTTCAAATGTCGTTCTACAATCATAAGCCGCATTATATTGTATTACGAATATGTTTATAATTTTCGTCGATAGATGGCAATAATTTTATGATGATATTGTATACAAGTGAATAGAATTCATGCAAATGAGGCGAATTGTGACTTCTCAGTTTTATGGGAGTGTGACTCATTGAAATAACCTCTTGGAATCGAACCTACCATTTTATATTCGATACAAAATTCCGATGGTTAATGCATTTAAGAGATACTGCACGCTGATTGGCTAATGAACTCATAGCTGATTGGTCTGATTTATACCACGTGATAGTAAACAGCCAATCAGAGAACGAATAAAATGGAGCTACATTTTCATAAAAGATTTTTTAAACCATTTTAAAACAGATTGTTATTATATATGTTTTATTGCTTAGAAAATTCGTCTCATTGATTCTTTGTTCTTTTGATGGGAATAATATTGAATTGTAATACAATATAATGCGGGTTATTATTGTGTAGAACGACGTTTGACAATTTTACCGCAAATGTTTCTTTTGAAAGAAAAATCGAAATTTATTTTAAGGAGAAAAAACGATTATTTATATCCTTAGGGATGAAGTATGAAAGGATGAATTGTGAAGAGTAATGATAAACGGAAAAAATAAAAGTGTCCATTGAATTGTTTGAATCAAACTAAATGGTCTTGTGTTATTCTCATGTTTAGCTTTTTAACCTTTTCTACACGCTTTTCTACGTTGGTTTTCGACCGCTACGACCCGGGTTCGATTCCCGCATTGGGCACTTTTTATGTTTAAAAAAAAATGCTCCAATGGCCCCCGATTCTTGCAAAAGTCCAACCCCACCAGCGAGTGCAAGTAACCAAACGGGGCTTTGGCACATTTGTAAGGGCAAAGTCGAACTGCTTTCACATGTGTAGACATGTGGTGTACTTACAGTAAAAGCAGTCGCCTACTTCTACCCACCATGATTATCATGGCCTGTATCACGTGTACTAGGGATAAGTAAAAAAAAAACTTTTTCTACACGAGTCTCTTCTTGAGATAACCCGGACGGATTCCTGGAGCCACCACTTACTAAGGTCACAGCCAACTATTTGGGTTGTCTAATGGTGAACATACAGTTTATTAGATGTACTGTACTTGGGAATGAACCGTTGCTGAGGTAGCCATTTGACCCACCTTCATGTGGATTTTCAGAGTCGGATCGTTGGGTTTTCTCTTCCCGCAGATATAAAGTTCAAATATAATTGGTAATGGTGCAGAGTCAATTTATGGAATGCAAGGGCAATTATGCCTATATCGTCCTTTGCTCGGTCGCTTGACTGAGCTAAATTTCTCTTCTGTACTTGGTTCTGTAGGTCTTCAGGGGTAAATATACTTATTCCTAGGAGGAAGGCTGTTTGGAACCTATGAAGATGGTACATCTGTAATGGTCGACAGTTTGGTTTTCCTGCTGTCATTGTAGACAGGTGGATTCGTCGTTTGATATTTTTGTCATATCTGCTTTAACAAATCCGTGTTCTTTTCCACGCTACAATACTTTCGTATTAAGAGATGTATAACTTCGCCTTTGCCGTTCCCAAGCCCGGGTTAAAAAGGAGGAGGGGGAGCAGTAACAAGCTCACTAAAAAACCTGGGCTCAGCTTGCCTGGCTGATAGTACCCTGTAAGGGCTCCTAATCCAGGGATACAGGATGAGTCTGTACTCCATGTTAGGAGCAGCTGCACATGGTGTCTGTTCCTCATGTCAGAGATGGCCATTTCTTTTGGAGCTAAGTCGGCCTGCCACTGAGTAGTGCTTCCAGTCTTAATGACAAAGGCATTCTACTTCACCAAGTGTGGAGATAATGAAGAAGAAAAAGAAGAGATGTTTAATATAGTAGATATTAAAATTCGAAACTATTATAGACGCTTATAATTAAACCGGCGAAACCGCTGGGAGGGTTCACCACTGATGAGCCAGGCCCTTCCATTAATTTTTCCATTGCAGTAAGGACAGTAGAAATTGTTTATTTTTCAAAAATAATCATACGCGTCTATAATAGTTTCGAATTTTGATAACAGATGGCTCGCTAATGCATCATAATATAGTAGATATTAATAACTAAAGTTGGATGGAAAACATAAAATTGTCCCATAACATCAGCAAGTGAGATGTTTTTCCATATCCACATGTAAAAAAATCTAAACTGTGGACATATGGAAAGGAAGGATAAGGGTTATCCCTACTCGACCACATCGCCTCTTTGTCGCCATAATGGGGGATTTATCTGGTCACCTGATCTCTACCGGATATCCGCATTTTGTTTTTACGTCTGCCACTTAACGATAACCTCTATGAATGATTACAGACGAACTTATCAAAAGAATAAACTAATAGTTTATATTTAGAATTAATTCTATTTGCATATATTTTAACATCCTGGTTGCATTAGTATGACATCTGTTGTTAGAATTTTGTACTATTTTAATGCGAATATTTATTTCGTGCAAATATTCTCATGGACAATATTTGAACCTAACTCATGGACAAAATGAAGTGGAAAGTCTTTGATGATACTGGTCGTTTTTTTTTTTTTTTAAAAGACAGGTAATTTTGTTTACATTTGGTTATCTCGTGTGTCTTCAATAAATATTACTGTGTATCAAACACCTTTCAGAGTTATATATGAATCCCTATATACATGGTAAAAAGTAAAACTTCCAATTGTTTTGTCCATGAGTGTAATTTTCAACGCCTGTATATAGATAGCTGGAAGTCATACTTCTAGTTGTTCTTTTAAAGGGTATGTTGGCTCCCGAAAGTTAGAGAATAAAAAATAGTTAAATAAACCTTGACCTAGATTTCTTGTTGATTTTGTGAAATATTAAAGGCAGGGATATGTGAATAGGTATCATGTATAGCTATGTTACCTATATTACAACTTTTACATATGTATCTATTATATAGGAAAATACGTATACCCTTGTATATTGGATTGAATAAAAGGTTTGAATATAAAACCTTTTTATTCAAACCAATATATGCTTATATATTATATAATGATTTATGTATTACAATTACAATTATTTTATTTCCAAAGCGCTATATCCCGCAAGGGATACTTGCGCCAAACAAGGAGAAAAGTTTATTTACATAAGTTATTTACATTATTCAACGCATGAAAACATTAGAAATCCAGATTTTGTAGGAAGTTTAGAATGTATTTACAAAATGTGAATTGAACTTTAAATATGATTTTTAACGGAAATCAAATCATCAAGTTCACAAACAACTAGTTCATTCTTCATTCTATAATCTTGAAATGCTGGGCAAATTATTTATGTGTATGGATTTATCTATTTTCAAAAGATGTATATAAGCTATCTAAAGTTATATGGACAAACTTATTTGAATAGCTATATATATTAATATAAAGCAATAACAAGCCATCTATAAATAACAAAAATATAAAATTATTGGGAGGGCTTGGCTCATCAGTGTTGAACCCTCACAGCGGTTTCGCCAATTTAATCTAACAGACCGCTTCTTTAGAGCTCTAATACTGTATTGGATCATTCTGCCTTTATATGATACACTGAAGGGTTTAATCTCGGAAATGATATTTAAGAAAACTATGGACATAAGCTTATAGGTTTAATTAGAGAAACCGCTAGGAGGGTTTACCAATGATGAGCCAAGCCCTCATAATATTTTTTTCATCGCATTAGAACAGTAGAAGTTTGATTTATTTGTGAAAAGAAACATTCGCGTTTTAATATTTTCATTTAGTATCTATATATATATATTGCCACGTGGAAAATTAGGGAAGACAAAAACTTCAGGAGGAGACAACAATTTATTTCAGGGAAGGACAAAAACTATCAAAAGTAAACAAAAGATAAGCCATGAGGGAAATTTACAAAGTCGCAAGATATAAAACATAAAAATGACCACTCTGTTAAATAAAAAAATAATAAAATTAATAAATACTATGTTACAATATTGTAAAACTTCTAATATAGAATGTTATTATAAAACGACATTTGAAAACTATCCCGCATGTGTTTCTTTTCAACGAAAAATCAAAATTTATTTTAAGGAGAAATAACGATTATTTCTAACCTTAGGGATTATTTATGAAAGGATGAATTATGAAGAGTAATGCTAAACGGAAAAATAAAAGTGTCCAGGGATGGGAATTTTATTTTTCCATTTATCATTACTCTTCACAATTCATCCTTTCATATCTCATCCCTAAGGTTAGAAATAATCGTTATTTCTCCTTAAAATAAATTTTGATTTTTCGTTGAAAAGAAACTCATGCGGGATAGTTTTCAAATGTCGTTTTACAATCACAAACCGCATTATATTATATTGTATAGAATGTTATTTCTCTACATATTTGTACGGAGTTACTAAATCCTCTCTGTCATTAAACGTTGCAGTAATAAATGGGTATTCCCTCGATGAAAGAGATTTTCTTCCCCAAAGAGAAGCTACGGGAGGATTTTGCGTCAGCTCCAGGTAGAAAAAAAGGAAAATACCTCTGGGTATAGAGAAACTTGTAAATAATTGAATTACATGCCGTGTAAATTAAAGTTTTAGTAATCGAGGTTAGAATCCAATTACATCCTGAGGTGTTAGAATAATGAGACTTTTGTTCCATCTCTCTACATTGGAATTCCATAGAGAACTGGAAGTTGATGGAATATACCAAATTGAATTAGTCAATATTAACTTTTCTATAATTAAATCGTTTTTTAAAGGGCTGAGTGATGTTTTTTTTCTTAATTAGCACAAATAGTGGATGCTATTTAAAACTTATAATATTTACGAACGAAAAAATATGTCCAGGGTAGCCTAGAGGACATGGTATCTGCCTAGTAAGCGGAACACTGTGGGTTCGATTCCCATCCCTGGACACTTTTATTTTTCTGTTTATCATTACTCTTCACAATCCATCTCTAAGGTTAGAAATAATCGTAATTTCTCCTTAAAATGAATTTCGATTTTTAGTTCAAAAGTAACACATACGGGATAATTTTCAAATGTCGTTCTACAATCATAAGCCGCATTATATTGTATTATAAATTACTTTATATAATATTTACGAACGGAAAAATATGTCCAGGATAGCCTAGTGGACATGGCATCTTCCCGGTAAGCGGAACACTGTGGGTTCGATTCCTATCCCTGGACACTTTATATTTCCGTTTATCATTACTCTTGACAAATTATCCTTTCATACTTCATCCCTAAGGTTAGAAATAATCGTTATTTCTTCTTTAAATAAATTTCGATTTTTAGTTCAAAAGAAACACATGCGGGATAATTTTCAAATGTCGTTCTACAATCATAAGCCGTATTATATTGTATTACCTATTTGTTTTGTCAAAACAACTAAAACAATAGCTGATATTTAATCTTATTTGGTTTTCTTATGCCAAAATTACTCTTCAAAGCATTCAAGATTCTATTTAAAAAATGTTTAATTTAATACAAAGCAATATCGCGCCATCTATATATAACGAATGAAGACATAGAGTGCGAATGTTTCTTTTAACAAATAAATCAAACTTCTACTGTCCTTACTGCGATGAAAAAAATATATTGGGAGGGCTTGGCTCATCAGTGGTGAACACTCCCAGCGGTTTCGCCAATTTAATCCACCAGACCGCTTATTAGAGCTCTAATACTGTATTGGATCATTCGCTTATATATGCTACACTGAAGGGTGAAATCTCGGAAAAAATGGTATTTAAGCAAACTATAGACATAAACTTGTAGATTAAATTAGCGAAACCGCTAGGAAGGTTCACCACCGATGAGCCTAACCCTCCCAATATTTGATTATGAAAAAATATTGGGAGGGCTTGGCTCATCAGTGGTGAACCCTGAAATCCGAGTTGGGAGTCTCAAAGTAGTGGGGGGTGTTCCTGGGGAGGAGACGAAGTACGTCTGTATCCTAGGATACTGGTAGGACCACTCAAGACATGAAGGCTTCTCCCGAGAGTGAGTAGACTACCCCAGCTAAGTCCCAGTAGATCTGTGGACCCCACCATAGAATTCCTTTTTCCACCCATTATATGAACCTCGAACCAAGTAATACATACAGTGATCCACAACGTTCAATCGCCAATAAAATATTCTACATTATATAAATCATATTTTTTGAAAAAGTAAATAATTTGAAATAATTTAAAATTGAAAGAAACTTTTTACCCCTGATATTTATTTTTACTTCTTCAAATAATTTCTGGGTAACTATTGCTCATATATTTTATTGTTGAGAATAAAAATAATTAAATAGGATTCTAAATTACTTTGAATATTTATTTAATTAGTTATATGAGAGATTTTAAATATAAAAGTTACTATGTACATGAGACAAATCTACCCAGCAGTTAGAACAAGAGGGGAGAACTGAGATCTTTCCTCCTTCCACGTGGCGCCACTGTTTACCCCGACCGTCCAGTCCAGATAAGAGGGAATACTCTGTCCTCCTGACTATCTCAAATTAATTTCTACAGTCTTTTTATACTGCAATGAATGAAAATTGAGAGAGATGAAAGGTATGGTTCATCTGTGGTTCAAATTTACATTTATTGCAGTTATAAGGGCTATAGAAATATATTTTGATTATATATTTTTAAGAAGAAGTCCAACTTTCTTCTTGAAGTGGTCTCTTATTGGGGTTCGGACTGTTTAAGTCATTTGTAATTTTACCAACGTGGTCACCAATCATTCCCAACGATGTATCCGATTGGTGTGAAAATTTCTACAATTATAGAAGAACATATTTACATAATTACGTTAAACACAATTACCAAGAATTTCAAGTACAGATATAGTATATAAACTGAATGAACAATACAATAGTTGTATCTGGTGGATTATAATGTAGAAATAATTTGGAAGATTCACCATTGATTTGCCATTCCTACTCTTTTTCATATTAACTTTAATAATTGTAGAGATATCATACTCATGGACAAAACTTAAGCAAGTGGAAATTAATTTATGTCTTCCGTTGTCTATTTTTTTTAAGAATAAGAAGAAGGAGACAGTCAATTTTGTTCACACTTGGTTATCTCGTGTGTCTTCAATAAAGGTCACTGTAATATCTTTCAGAGTTATTGTCTGAATCCCGATATATATACATGGTATAACTTCCTTAAGTTTTGTCCATGAGTTTTAAGTCCATGAGTTTATACCAATAGAGTTGTGAATGGTTCCATCCCATATTTAAATATACTTCAATTTCCACAAGAGACGTGTTGACCTACACATAATTACCTTATACATCTTATACAGATTTTATATAGGAAAATATAAGATATAGAATTAACTACTGATATATGATAGAATACAGCATTATGTTTCTTTTCCTCAGTTTATGTTTTCTGTTGTAAATATATATTAAGTTTAATTAATTAATTTTTCCAACAGAGTATGTATATAAGATCACAAGTAAATAGGTGCTAACCGTAATAAGATACGTTTCTCTTTACTATAAATAAGTTAAAACAAAGCATCTAGGGCTGCGTATTTTTTTTTCAGAATTATAAAGCAAGCTTTTGGGCTCATACGCCCTTCTACAGGAGTCAATAAACAACTAACCATCTAATCTGAGATTACATTTTATATATGTAGCTATTATTTTGCATATTGGCCTGATTGAATAATTTACATATTTAGATTTACATATAGGTTGCATAATTTGGGAAATATTAATTCTAATTAATATGTGGTTATATGAATTATTTTTATGAATATTATGTTGTATGTAATTTTTGTTTTATGTAATATTATTTTGAAATTTAATATGTTTACTATTTTATAAGTTTTATTTTGTTCTCTATCTCTTGTAAATCAAATATGTTGGATTGATCTTCTTGGAATAAGTATCTTTAAAATGTTTAAGCAAAGTCAACATATTCATCCTTGTTTTCTGTTTTATTTGCTTTTTAATCCTAGATGTTGATACTGTATACAGTCTTAATTTCTCATTGTTAAAAGGAAATTCTATCAAAAGTCACTACCGGATAAAACTGGAAATCTATTTTTTATGATAGAAATTCCACAATGTAGAGCTCAAACACACAAACTTTAGTATGATTGGTTGAGAAGATCAAATTATTGTTATTGGAATTTCAAAATCCAATAATATTTTGGATTCCAATTTTGTCCAAATATTTTCTATTGAATAAATAAAAACTTCCTGCTTTTTTTTTTGTTGTAAACAAGAATACTTCAGTGATATCTCTCTGAAACATAGATATTTACAAATACAATCATAATATTTCAGAGAGATTTTTTATTGTTCCTTTATAATCATACAAGTTTATTGTGGACTTTACTGCATCTCTTGGCTGGTGGATGATTGATCTAAAACGTAGGTTTTAGATATCCAGAAACCGGGATCGAATCTCACATTGACCACTTTTTTCCCTGTGAAATTCTCCAATCAAAGCTCACTTTAGACTGAAGATGGCCATTAAGCCTATAACCACCGAATCCTGGTGGATGCTTCTCAATTTGCCAAAGTTGTTGTTATGGCTTTGTTATCAACCCGTGTTCGATAGTTTTCGGAAAGAGATAATAGATTCAGATAGTTTTGAGTCTATTTTGATGGAATAACTGACATATTTAAATCAATATCCTACCGGCAAAATTTCCATTTACGATACAATTTACATGTTAAAAGCAATTTTATTTTTTCTTTTGTAGAGTGAGGTAAATTTTATACACATACAACACACACCAATTCTTTTTATTGAAAATAAAACTAAACAGGCTTCTAGCTATCTGTTATCTTTAATAAGGGAACTGTAATCTATGAACCTGAGCATCTATTTATGCAATTATCTTCCTAAAATATATGCAAATCGTCAATATTTGTATATACGGGGCAAATTCTGACGAGTAGAAAATTTTAAAATAAGATATTTTCAAATAAAACTATTCAAAAAGTTTCGTATTTATTGTTATAATTAGACAAAAACTTCCAAGAAACACTCAATTTAATTAACATCATCTTTAATCGACTATTTTAAATGTATATAATAATTTTAAGAATTTATTTCAAGGAGAAATAACGATTATTTCTAACCTTTTGGATGAGGTATGAAAGGGTGAATTGTGAAGAGTAATGATAAACGGAAAAATAAAAGTGTCCAGGGATGGGAATAGAACCAACAGTGTTCCACTTACCGGACAGATGCCATGTCCACTAGGTTACCCTGGACATATTTATTACTTTATGTATTATTTACGAACGGAAAAATATGTCCAGGGTAGCCTAGTGGACATGGCATCTGTCCGGTAAGCGGAACACTGTGGATTCGATTCCCATCCCTGGACACTTTTATTTTTCCGTTTATCATTACTCCTCACAATTCACCCTTTCATACCTCATCCCAAAGATTAGAAATAATCGTTATTTCTCCTTGAAATAAATTTTGAATTTTCGCTGAAAAGAAACACATGCGGGATAGAATTTAAAATGTCGTTTTACAATCAGAAGCCGCATTATATTGTATTAAATTTTAATAATTTTTAAGAAAAAGTTGAAAAAGTTATTTTCGAATAAAATAGAATAATGACATCTATATGTAGGGTTAAGAGATATATAAGTATAGAATCATTATATGCAAATATGTATAAATGTCAGTTTTCCATAAAGTATATAGCAATATGTAAATATATTAGTAATACACTAAGCTATGCAAATTTATTAGCAGACGAAATAAAGAACTGGCCAAAATTATCCCTCTATGCAAATATGTTTGAAATATACCATATATACATGGTGCTAGTATGTAAATATATATTTAGCTACATCTATAGGCTATGTAAATAATAAAATAACTAGAAAGTAAATTATGCAGAGACACGCGCTGCGCTAACCCTAAATAACAAATTGTAATTAAAATCCAATATTCATGTATACTCTATATATTTGTTTAGTTTTCTTCTGTTTTTATTTATACTATTGTTTCTCTGTGTGTTAAAAATTAAATTAATCCACCATTTTCTATATTTATTTTAATTATTTTTTGAATAATCAAATCACACAATACAATGACATGAAGAATAGTACAAATGTGATATTGTACTGGGATAAGGTGAATAAATTATGAAAAAAAGGCATCTCCTTATCGTCCAACTGAAAGTTTGATTAATCAAGAATGGGTATTTGGCCAATTCTGTAATAATTAAAGATCAACGAGAATAGTTGATATTTATTCCGATAGATGGCGCAAGCCATCAGCAACTTTCAATTGCACGATAAGGAGATGCCTTTTTCATACCATATATTAGCAAAAATATATGTTTTTAAATAAAATAAACGCTGAAAGAGAGAGAAAAAAGATACACAAAGAAGTCATGGAGTTGGTTATTGTAAAGCACTTCTTCTGAAGTCTTGTATGGCCTAAATACTCATGGACAAAATTTAAGGAAGTTGTACCTTCTACCATGTATATCGGGACAATAACTCTGAAAGATATTACAGTGACCTTTATTGAAAACACACGAGATAACCAAGTTAGAAGCATGGCCCCTGCTCAAGGATGACACGCAAAATCGTGAAGCGTTCCATAACCAAGTTAGAATAAAATGGTCTTTATATGCGCAAAAAAAAGACGACCGGCGATATCAAAGACTTTCTACTTAATTTTTGTCCATTGGTGTAAATCGTATTGTTTATTGCTTTTAATATTTAGTTTTATTGATGTTTTAATAATGTGAATCTATCTATTTATAAGTATTAAGCCTTTGAAAGTGGATCGAAAATCGCTTTCGGAACAAGCCTAAGTCTAAAAATGGTATATATTTATTTTACATTTCTCTAATTCATATACAGTAGAACCTCTACGAAAAGACTCTCATGGTTGAGGACACCTCTCTACAAAGGACAGTTTTCAGCCTCCTCAAAATTTCCATTTATACTCATCATAAACTCTGGTAAATGGACACCTCTACCTAATGGATATATCTCTGCAACTAGGTGTCCTTTACATGGAGGTTCTATTGTATTGAGATGATTCAATGTTATTATAATTATTATATGCAATCAATATTTTGACGTAGATATATTTATTTATACTTAAATTAGGTAACCTCAATGGTACATATATGCAATATTGTTTTCTTCGTTTGGCTATTCCAATGACTATGTAAAAAGGGGCCATTTCTAGGTTATGTATTTAAGGAGCAGACGATAATTGATAATACAGTCTAATCAGATATCAAATCCATAAATAGGTTAACATGCATTTAAGCTATATATGTTTTGATTGAAAATTTAAAATACACTCATAGATAAAAAAAAACTTAAGGAAGTTGTACCTTTTAGAATTTAATTTATATTTTATTTTATTATAATTTGTATTGAAATTATAATAATAGGTGGACGTTCGAATTTACATATATGGGAAATCCGCCGTTATATATGCAAATAAGGAGTGGTTTATGCTTGAAATATGAAACTCCCTTAAGTTTTGTCCATGAGTGTATTTTACAATGCATATTGTTATTTTAACAAATAAAATAAATTTCTAATACCCTTACTAAAATAATAATATAAAATCATCTAAATCTAAAATGTTCATGCGAGAGGTCAGGATATTCCCTTTTTATTTAAATAAAGCAATATGTAAATATGTAATATCGAATGACCCTAAAATGAAGCCATAGATAAACATGTACGTCTAAGCTAGACATGCCAGTATGTAATACTCGCTTCCTAGACTATGTAAGTAAAGAATCAGACGAAAGAGAAACCATCGGCTGGTCAGAAATTAATCGAGGTCGAGCTATCCATCACCACTAAGCTATCTCGAGCAGCAGATTACTGCCAGACGACCAAATTGCCACGCTGCCGGCACACAAGGTATTTCTTTTGGTCATTTTTCACCCTAGCTAACCTACCACCATCTTGTTTACTCCGTGGATAACTATTATTTACCTATGTATAGGATATAATTACAATTTCCACCCTATTTACATACTGAAAAGGTAATTTTATTTTATTTATTAACTTCTCAATAACCTTATTACAATATGTAAAACGACATTTAAAAATTATCCCGCATGTGTTTCTTTTAAACGAAAAATCGAAATTTATTCTATGAAGAAATAATGATTATTTCTAACCTTAGGGTTAATATTGTGGGTTTCAATGGCTTCCTGGTTCTTGAAAAGTCCAAACTACACTAAGCACACAGACAAATAAACAGTATAAAACTATATGATATAATGCGGCTTGTGATTGTAGAACGACATTTGAAAATATCCCGCATGTGTTTCTTTTAAACGAAAAATCGATATTTTTTTTAAAGGAGAAATAACGATTATTTCTAACTTTAGGGATGAAGTATGAAAGGATGAATTGTAAAGAGTAATGATAAACGGAGAAATAAAGTGTCCAGGGATGGGAATAGAACCAACAGTGTTCCGCTTACCGGGCAGATGCCATGTCCACTAGGCTACCCTGGACATATTTTTCCGTTCGTAAATATTATATAAAGTAACTTATAATACAATATAATGCGGCTTATGATTGTAAAACGACATTTGAAAATTATCCCGCATGTCTCATTACTCTTCACAATTCATGCTTTCATACTTCACCCCTAAGGTTAGAAATAATCGTTATTTCTCCTTGAAAATAAATTTCGATTTTTCGTTTAAAAGAAACACATGCGGGATAATTTTCAAATGTCGTTTTACAATCATAAGCCACATTATATTGTATAACTAATCACAATATAGTAAATAAAACTATAACCATATTTCTCAAGCTTTTAGGAAATTTTCTATTTTTGATTTAAATGAAATTAATGATTGCTATCAGTATACACCTATCCCCCGATTTACACGGTACTTGTTTTACACGTTTTCGCTTTTACACGGTTTTCCAAATATTTTTTTTTTGTTTTTATCGCACTATACTAAAATGCGATATTCTACTCTATACTACCTATGTTGAAAAGAATATTGGGAGGCTCTGATTCATGAGGGGGCGAACACCTATTCAGATTTGACAGTTTAATATACACCTATCCCTCGATTTATACGTTTTTCTCAGAAACGTATCTACCGTGTAAATCGGGGGATAGGTGTATATATAAATGATCATTTTATTAAAAAGATTATAAATTTCTTACAGTAAGCTTTCATGCTTAATTGCTCTTTCTCAGACTGCTATTTTAGATATAAAGCAAGTTGTGACTTCTAATGACTCTAATATCAGTATAAATGATAATTTTATAAACAAGAGATTATAAAATTCTTACCGTAAGCTTTCAAACTTAAGTGATCTTTCTCAGACTGCTATTTATATATATAAAGCACGTTGGCATATAAAGACTACTACAGTATAAATGATCACATTTTATTTAAAAGATTTAAAAATTTCTTCAGTAAGCTTTCATACTTGAGTGATCTTTCTCAGACTGCTATTTTCAGATAAACAAACACTTTAATCTCATGCTGCTCTTTATGTTTTTAAATTTGTTGTATATATATATATTATATAATAAAGAAAAGGGATTAGATGCTGTTTGAATTTAGATCATGTTGATGATTATGCTATGGTGGTGCAGTCATGGTTGAATAATCTTGAAATAAAAATAATAATGGTTTTGATCAGTAATTGCTTTTATTGTGCTAAAGGAATATATAAAAACATAATTTGGTAAAAATTAATGCCTGTCTTAAGGCGTAAGAATAAATAAAACAAAATATTATTTACATAATTACAAACATGTTTGAGCCGACTCCCCGGGGAAGAACAACAATAGGTATTTATAGAGAAAGTGTGACCTCTGGCGGTCGATTTATACAGAGTATTTATATCTATGAAATTATAATTTTTTTTTTAAATAAAATATTTTAATATAACATTTTAAATAATATCTTAATATAACATTATATATATATATTTAAAATTTATATTTAATTAATTAATTGTTCCTCCCACAGAGTGTAAGATCACAAGTAAACAGACGCTAAAAGTAAGAAGAAAAGTTTCTCTTTGTTTACTTTGTTATATTTTGTTCTCTCTCTTGTAAATCAATAATGTTTGATTAATCTTATTGGAATCAGTATCGTTTAAAAGTCTGAACAAAGTCAACAAAATGCCATTTCGGATAAAAGTGTATTGTAAACAACACCTTCTGAGAAAGAGCTAGTAATCCTGAAAGCTTCAAATATGAATTTTGAAATATTGTCAATAAAATAATCATTCGTGTTAGAAGTGTAAATTAATTATTTAAAAGGACTATAGGTACGTTAGTGAACTACTGCGAATTTGTATACCGGACATACAAACAAACAAACATACATACATTGATTTTTATATATATATAGATATCTGAACAATATTTTTTTTGTCATTTTTTTATAACAATTTCTCAACATTTCCTTAATTTCTCCTTTATTAACAAGTATATAGGAACCAAATTCTGCAAACAGGTCTAAAATGGCAGCCAGTTTAGAACGTTATTAACGTTTTTACCTATTTTCATTCCATTTCAACATCTGAAATAAACAAAACATTTAATTAAGACATCTTCTCATCGTCTAACTAAAACTTGCTGATGGACTTGCTCCATTTGTGAAATCAACACTTAATTGGTATTTATCCCGACAGATGGCGCAAGTATTCATCAACCTTTAGTTTACACGATCAGGAGAGAGTTGTCTTCTTTTTTCTTAATTTATCAATTTGACTTCATTGGAATTTCACCCTATTTTACTATTCTCTCAAGAAAAAATGCTATTTATATTTATGTGATGAATAACTTTGTATTATAGCTTTTGTTATAATATCTCAAATTATGGACATTTTCACGTTATTCATTTCTTTATTTCGACTTAGAGCGCTATGTCCCCCTAGGGACACTTGTACTTTAAACATAAACACAAATTTTGAAAGAAAAGAAAGAAAGATATTTAAATATGTACAGAATTAGTATGCAAGTTAGTTAGATGAAAAGATAAATATATATATATATATATATTAAAAATAAAGAAGGCATCTCCTGACCACGAGCACATGTGCTTTTTAGATGGCAGAGCGCCATCTAGTGGAGCAAAAATAAACTAAACGTTTATTTAGCTTGCTCCGTGATATTTGGCCAACCCAATTTCTTGATAAATCAAGAAAAGTCATCCACGAACGCGTTTCGCTAAATAAACGTTTAGTTTATTTTTGCTCCTCTAGATGGCGCTCTGCCATCTAAAAAGCACATGTGCTTGTGGTCAGGAGATGCCTTCTTTATTTTTAATATCAACACCTGACCCACATATCTTTTATTTTTTTCTATTGTTTTTTCATATCTATATCAACACAATTGATATATGTACAAAGGGTTGGTATGCAAATTTAGTTAAATGAAATCAAATTGTGTAAATTATTGTGTGTATTCAAGAAAAGCAATTTACAGATTTAAAAAAAAAAGTTTTAATTCATCTATTGGGGAGAAAAGCGGTACCATTAAACACTTTTTGCTATCTCAACATATAGACCTAGGAAGAGAATTATAGAAGAATTGGTATTCTCTGTGGTCACTAATGTGAGAACTGGACTCTCAGAAAAGAAGACAGAAAAGGAATTCAAGCTTTTGAAATGTGAATATGGTGAAATTACTCTAAATGCGCAAACAAAGACACCTAATTCGGACACATAAGAAGAGAAAAGAGTTTATAAAATATGTTGATGTTGGGAAGGGTTAAAAGAGAAAAGAAAAGAGGAAGACCTGCAATGAGCTGGCTGGATGGTTTCAAGAAAACTACCTGGTATCTGAACCAAAACCCTGGAGCTATTCTGGAATGTGGGATGATCCAATTCCCAATTGATCCTGTATTTCCAGGCTCAAAATCAGTCATACAAGACCTTCTTTTTCAAGGATGGTGTAAAGACCTTCCCACAATGTACCATCTACAGGACCAGAGATGCCTCACCAGACCACCTCTTAGAATACATGGAAGCCTCAAGACAGGACCTATATACCAACCCTCTTACTTGTACTCGTACAAGTACCCTCGTACTCGCTTGTTCGGCGGTACATATACTAAAATTGGAACGATACAGAGAAGATTAGCATGGCCCCTGCGCAAGGATGACACGCAAAATCGTGAAGCGTTCCATATATACCAACCCTACCAAGATTATAAATTTAATTCATGAATTCAGTCTCCGTGGCCTTGTATAACTGTACAATCGGATAATAAAAAAAATTACCGGAAGGTCACTAGATAAGCTACAAGTGTTGGTCACTAAACAGATCAAATTTGTCCATATACTCACCAATATTTGATATCGATTTGATGGAAATTAGCAACATATTTATAAGCAGGAATTATTACCAAAAAAGAGATTACCGGGATACTACAATACCTACAAATCCATGCATCAATAAAAGATCGGGAAAAGACCAAAAGATCTGTCAGCGTGCCATTTGTGATCAAAAGGTTGGGATTGTTCATTCCATCCGCACCAACCCCTGTGACAATATTGTGATGGACAAATAGAAGATGCAAGAGTTCCATGTCAACAGGAATTATCCCCCGTAACCTAAATGTAGGCAAAATGTAGACACAATCTGTCGACACTCTAGCAATCTACTGACCTGAAGATTACAAGGTGGTTGACCTTCTTGTTTCTGTATCTACATGTCGACATTCCGTCTACACTCATGGACAAAACTTAAGGAAGTTGTACCTTTTACCATGTATATCGGGATTCAGACAATAACTCTGAAAGATATTACAGTGAACTTTATTGAAGACATACGAGATAACCAATATACACTCATGGACAAAACTTAAGGAAGTTGTACCTTTCAGCATGTATATCGGGATTCAGACAATAACTCTGAAAGATATTACAGTGACCTTTATTGAAGACACACAAGATAACCAATATACACTAATGGACAAAACTTAAGGAAGTTGTACCTTTTACTATGTATATCAGGATTCAGACAATAACTCTGAAAGATATTACAGTGACCTTCATTGAAGACACACAAGATAACCAATATACACTAATGGACAAAACTTAAGGAAGTTGTACCTTTTACTATGTATATCAGGATTCAGACAATAACTCTGAGAGATATTACAGTGACCTTTATTGAAGACACACAAGATAACCAATATACACTAATGGACAAAACTTAAGGAAGTTGTACCTTTTACTATGTATATCAGGATTCAGACAATAACTCTGAAAGATATTACAGTGAACTTTATTGAAGACACACGAGATAACCAATATACACTAATGGACAAAACTTAAGGAAGTTGTACCTTTTACCATGTATATCGGGATTAAGACAATAACTCTGAAAGATATTACAGTGACGTTTATTGAAGACACACGAGATAACCAATATACACTCATGGACAAAACTTAAGGAAGTTGTACCTTTTATCATGTATATCGGGATTAAGACAATAACTCTGAAAGATATTACAATGACCTTTATTGAAGACACACGAGATAACCAATATGCACCCATGAACAAAACTTAAGGGAGTTGTACCTTTTATCATGTATATTGGGATTCAGATAATAACTCTGAAAGATATTACAATGACCCAAGAAAGAGGTATGATAATCTGGCCCCATATCACTTTGCATAGCGGGACTTTGAACACCCGACCTTTGACTCCTTAGGGAAAACACCCCGGGTATATGAATAGCCTGGAATCCTGTTAAGGACAGTAGGGATTAGATGGCAAACGAGATGCCGACGCGCTGAAAACAATCTTATTGTTCAGGCCGAGCCAACACGCCTACATTCTGGAGCCGTAGCCTACCTTGTCACTTTTAACCTCTGGAATGTTTATTCCTCTTCTCTTCATTCTATATTACCACATATATATAGCCCATAACTTAAAGTCATATATGCACTCACGGACAAAACTTAAGGAAGTTGTACCTTTTAGCATGTATATCGGGATTCAGACAATAACTCTGAAAGATACACTCACGGACAAAACTTAAGGAAGTTGTACCTTTTAGCATGTATATCGGTATTCAGACAATAACTCTGTAAGATATTACAGTGACCTTTATTGAAGACACACGAGATAACTAAATGTAAACAAAATTGCCTCTGTCTACTACAAAAAAAAAGAAAGAAAGACCACCAACGACATCAAATATTTATTATTTTTAATGTTTTGCCTTTGAATGTACATTAAAATTAAAATAAACCTAAAAAAACAAGGATCAACATAAATGAAAACAGCAGATTATTTTTACACAGAAATATCATCAAATTACTCGTTTTTAAACGAAATAAATGGGAGGTGGAGTCTTTTATTAGATGGACCGCTTAATGGAGGTATCTGTACATTTAGAATACAAGAGATCCTATAGAAATCACGAATTTTCTTCATTTTTCTTGAGAGTTATCGTTGTTAGAGAGTGGATTGTTTGGTTAAAAGTCGTTTTTGATTTCACGCTTGTAATGGAAGAGGTTGTCCACAGACTGGTTCACCTATGTAAAATTTACTGTATTTAGGTTACTTTATCATGGATGGGTAAACTTTTATCCTCCTCATAAGTCTGTGGTAGATGTTTTGAAGTAATAGCCTTAGCCTTTTTTTATTCAAATTAATTATTTTTTATTTAAATACAAACTGACAAATTAAAATGGTGGCTAATATTTACATCTACCAGCAACGAACTAACTATGTATATCTATATCACTTCTATATTTTTAGGTCACAGAGTTATCAATAATATACAAATTATTATTCATTTTTAAAATAAAACATCGTGAAGTTATTACAAGTCAAAATGAAGAGCACGACTAAAAGTCCATCTGGGAACTTTTCCAAGAAGTATACTATGAATACCAAATGTAGAGATCTGTTATAGGCGTAACCAGAACGATATAGTAGCGAATATAATTTTCGTTTTTAAACCAGAACGTCCTACTACCTTCTTAACTGCAATGTGAAAATTATTGGAAGGGCCTGGCTCATCAGTGGTAAAACCCTTCCATCAGTTTAATCTATCAGTTCGCTTTAATATTGTATTGGGCTATTGTAACTATATGGCCGATATTTTAGAGGAGATCTTGGTGATGGTATTTAAGGAAACTATAGAGATATGTTTTGTAGACACCGATGAAGGGTTTTGGCAACATAAGGTAGTATTGTTTCTACGCCTGTAGTTGTAGCTGCACCTCTGGACCTTAGTTTTCCAGCCAGTAGATATTGGTGACGCTCGTGCACTGAGTGTCCATATGGTACCTATGGTCCCTTACGCCCGACTTTTAAGACTAGACCATGGGGTCGGAAAACTGTAGCTCGCGAGCCACATGCGGCGGATCTTTGGATGTGAAGTAGCGGCTCTTTATATAGTTCCATATGTAAATATTATTTATGCGAGTACTATTTATTGTTGGCAAGAAAAGATGTGTGACAATGACAATGAAAATAAACTTTATTGACTATTTAGTCAACAATTACACTCAGTCAAGAGTCAGTAATAGAATATTTACATCTGGATTCCGTCAGGAGCCAAGAGCCAGCCTGAGCTCGGATATTCCTCTTTGAATCGTTGGATGGTAGTCGCGAGCACGCTCGGCGGCTGTGCCGAGAAACTCGGCAAGAATGACCTTATGTCCAGGTCTAGACGAGAGAAACTCGAAGAGATCCTCCCTGTTTTTGGGGCCATATGACCGCAGATGGGGTGTCGGGATTGTATAATCCTTCCTTGAAAAAAAATGTGTGGTCCTTTAAAGACTTTTTAAATTTTGTAAATTGTAATTTTTGACTCTTCCGATTCAAACGTTTGCCGACCCATGGTCAAGATCCATTGGGGTAGATCAATCAGCCCATAGATATCTACGGGAGTTGATCTCAGCCTGGTTGATGTCCATCTGCTTGGACTTGGATAAACCCGTCCTACGCTCCAATAAGACTTCTCCTCTTTGGCCCTCCTACCTTTAACCAGTACTCCTTAAATATACCGTCCATTCAGGGACCTCTGAGACAGGAAGTTGATGAAGGTAACCACGTGAAAGCTGGGAGAGATAATACTGTGTAGTTCTCTTCGTTTTACCTGACGCTCTGAGCAAAGGCCGCTCCCAAAGATGGGAATATAGTCGGAAGGGCTAAAATAATGATAATCATAATTAAGGACATTTACTGAACGAAAGAATTACGAAAGCGTTAAGAAGCCCTGTATACCAAAAGGAAATTTTAATATATACTTGTAGACAAAACTTAAGAAAGTTGTTCCTTTAAAAGCGTGTATATCAACAAAAACAACAACAACAACAACAAAAAGCCTTTATTGAAGACCTCTCGTCCTATAAAGGATTCGCCAGTTTACAGAGTAAGAGAAGAGAACTAAGAATACAGAGAGAAACCTATAAGTAGTAGGTATAGTTTAGTATTTTCTACACTGTGACTATATACAACAGCAGCAACAAGCCTTTTACTGAAATCAAAGTCCCATACACGATTCGTCATTTTAATCCTGACATAGATTATTTGCTTATAATTATTTACATCAATTAGATTATGTATATAACCTCCCCTTCTCTTCAGCCGTCTTCCAAAATTTGAACAACGCAAAAGCTCCAGCTCTGTTTCTCACCACCTCATTCAACAGGAGAAAAGCATGTATATCAGGATTCAGACAATACCTCTGAAATATATTACAGGGAACATTATTAAAGACACAAGAGATAAACAAGTGTGATCAAAATTGGCTTTATCTCCTTAAAAACAAAAACAGACGACCAGCTATATTAAATACTTTCCAATTTCTTAAATGCTGTCCATGAGTGTAGTGTAGAATCGATTGTATAACATATATAAAGCAATATAAAAACAAACGCTGAAACTAAGGACGCCATCTATTGAATATTTACGTAAAATAACGGATTCGAGTCAGTAACAAAGCCACATCACCAGCTTTGGTGAACTCAGAAGTCCAACCCGGTAATTATACTTTCGAGCTAATGGCCTTTGTCAGTCAAAGGCTAATCATAATTTCTTGATATCCATCAGGAATTCGTGAATTCTTCCGAAACTGACAAAGAATTCTGTTTAGCTGGTGGCTTGACTGACTCTATAGCCAATATATAGCTTAGTTTTAACGTCTTTTTTAACAGGATAGTTTACCATTTTGTTAAATGATAAACTAAGCTAAAATATTATAGAAAATAGTGAAAAGAGCCTTTTCTATAAAAAATATTCACCTGTAGAAGGGTCGTTTAAAACCCGAAAGCTTGTTGTTGTTGTTGTCGTGTCCAATAAAGAGCCTCAGATGTCTCCATGCATCTCTATCACAGCAATGTCCACTATCTTGATTGTGTAAAGCTGCTGTTTTGGGTCTATGTCAATTTTCTGTTGTTGTTATCGTGTCCAATGAAGAGTCTCAGATGTTTCCATACATCTCTATCACAGCAGTCGTTCTCTATCTTGGGTGGGTAAAGCTGCTGTTCTGGGTCCATGTCAATTTTCTGTTGTCGTGTCCAATGAAGAACCTCAGATGTCTCCGTACATCTCTATCACAGCAGTCGTTCTCTATCTTGGGTGTGTAAAGCTGCTGTTCTGGGTCCATGTCAATTTTCTGTTGTAGTTGTCGTGTCCAATAAAGAGCCTCAGATGTCTCCGTACATCTCTATCACAGCAGTCGTTCTCTATCTTGGGTGTGTAAAGCTGCTGTTTTGGGTCTATGTCAATTTTCTGTTGTTGTCATGTCCAATGAAGAGCCTCAGATGTCTCCATACATCTCTATCACAGCAGTCGTTCTCTATCTTGATTATGTAAAGCTGCTGTTTTGGGTCCATGTCAATTTTCTGTTGTTGTTGTCAAGTCCAATGAAGAGTCTCAGATGTCTCCATACATCTCTATCACAGAAGCAGCAATGTACACTATCTTAGGTGTGTAAAGCTGCTGTTCTGGGTCCATGTCAATTTTCTGCGAGGTTGTAGCCATTGCTGGGCATGAGAATATGTACGTAGCTTTTGGAAAACTTGTAAACCCGTTAAAAGTATAATAAAGAAACATATCCTCGAAGATTTATATTTGATTTATCTAATTGATACAGAGGATTATAATTCTAATATAGAATAGAGTCGTAAAAATTGAGGCTACCTGGCCAGCATTCATATTTCTTGAAAATAAAGATACTTCGACCAGTAAATATTTTTATTACCTCGACGTTTCGATCTTTTGTCCTCGTTAGGAGAAAAGATATTTGTCAAAACGTTGAGGTAATAAAAGGATTTACTGGTCGAGAGAAGTATCTTTATATATATATATATTTTTTTTTTTTTTCAAGAAATAGAAAAGAGTATAAGCTATAAAAAATAGAGCAATAAATGAAGGTATAATGTCTGTGAAAAAAAGGAAAATCAATAAAAATCATGAAGAACAAAGAAATTGATTTGATTTTTAAATAACACCTTTTGTATTCATATATATAATATTTTGCATTTAATCATTTCTTATTTTTATAATGTTGTACTAATTATATAAGACAATAAATATATTTTATATGCTCCAACTCTTTAATCGAAAATTAACAACAATAAATATGAGACTGAGGTAAAAAAATCGATATCCCAAAAATTGAACCCATGTTAGCAATATATTCTTTTAACCCTAAACGCGCGCCAAATTCCTTCATCCTTATATATATATATAAGGTTATTTTCCCGCCACTAAATATTTATACCTATATATATTTACATCTTAAAAAGGGACTTTTTTTATATCAGAACCTATTTTGTTAATATTTAAAACACGCTCCAATTTATTTTTGTTTCCATATAAAATAAACGTCATTTTAAAAGCCATATATACATACCTCTAAAATATGCTGATGGAAATATTTTTTAAATTGGTGTGCAGTATATTTCTACGTGGAATTTTTGAAGTTAATATTTGTAAATATATATATTGAAATATTTTAAATATATTTATAAGAACATTGCACTTTTCTCTCTATCTCTTTTAAGCAGAAAAATCTGCACAATTTTATATATATTAATATAATATAGAAACATGATAAACATGATAAAATAATGGACATTATAGTGGGGTTCATTTTGTTCATAAAAATACATATTTCAATATTCTAAATACAGTTACGAGCGTCATTCTTCATCTCTTAATCACTCATCTCTGTCACCGTTTGCTTTTTTTTTTTTTGGAATGGCGCCCTCCTATTGGTTGGCTACGATCACGCCACCTTTGCCCCCCCCCCCCCCATCATGCCCTCCCCCCCCCACTCGCTTTTTCGTTTTTGTAACCATTGTGTTGGAGCGGGTCGCTCCTTAAATAAATGCATATATTAGATAATAACCAAATGGAACCCTCTCTTTCTTTTTCCCAGTAAGAGACGCCTACGGAAGCCAACAGTACATAGACAGATAAAGCACATAGGCTATAGTTATTAACTAACATATGCATTTATTTAATGCGCCAATTTATAATTGTAACAAATAGTATTTGAATAAAAACATTCAATGGGGTAAAACACGGGCGTGGCACGGGTCATTCGGCTAGTTTGAATATACGTTTAATACATTTATATAATAATATAATAAAACGCTAAAATCGACTTTTTTAAACTGATCTTGGCTAAATCTGGTGGTGGTGCTTATCTCCATGGTTAAACCAATTCCTGAAGTCCACTCCTCTCCAATTTTGCGATAATAGTTATAGGCCTGGAAAATGGCTAAATTTACTTATAAATAAATCAATAAAAAAACTTCACATTTAGATAGTTAAAGATATGAATTAACCTATATAGGATATACACTCATGGACAAAACTTAAGGAAGTTATACCTTTCAACATGTATATCGGGATTCAGACAATAACTCTGAAAGATATTGCAGTGATCTTTATTGAAGACACACGAGATAACCAATATACACTCATGGACAAAACTTAAGGAAGTTGTACCTTTCAACACATATATCGGGATTCAGCCAATAACTCTGAAAGATATTGCAGTGATCTTTATTGAAGACACACGAGATAACCAAGTGTGAACAAAATTACCTATGTCTCCTTCAAATGAACAAGCGACCGGCGAAATAAAAACATGGTACTACTTTATGTTTTGTCCATGAGTGTATATTCTGAGCCTGTCCAAATTAGTCCAAACACACACTGATTTGCATATTTTGGAGTTATAGAATAATGAGGATAATGATAGATTAATAAATTCCTATCACACATGCCACTAACACACACACACACACACTACTATTAATATAATAATAATATTTAGAATAATTTGCGCCAAAACACTATTTGTTAAGTACACATTCACTCAGGAAGACACCGGGCGAAGCCAGGTCATTCGAATGCTATTCAATATATACACTCATGGACAAAACTTCTGGAAGTTGGAAGTCTTTGATATCATTGGTCCTATTTTTATTTTAAGGAGACAGAGGCATTATTGTTCACACTTAGGTATCTCGTGTGTCTTCAATAAAGGTCACTGTAATATCTTTCAGAGTTATTGTCTCACTCCCAATATACATGCTGAAAGGTACAATTTCCTTAGGTTTTGTCCATGAGTGTAGATTGGTTATCTCATGTGTCTTCAATAAAGGTCACTGTAATATCTTTCAGAGTTATTGTCTGAATCCCAATATACATACTAAAAGATACAACTCCCTTAAGTTTTGTCCATGAGTGTATATTGGTTATCTCGTGTGTCTTCAATAAAGGTCACTGTAATATCTTACAGAGTTATTGTCTGAATCCCGATATACATGCTGAAAGGTACAATTTCCTTAAGTTTTGTCCATGAGTGTATATGTAAAAAAGATTTTTTTTAAATTTTAAAATGCATAAAAATAATTTTTGTCCTCTATCTCTGCACAGAAACCTATGATGGAATATAAATTAAAATATGCATTATATTGATGCAATTTTTAAACTGGAGAAGTGTTCCTTTTTTTGGCATACGAAACCCGTATATTTACAATATAAAAATATATAGTTATCTTATTTTTTATCGTTTTTATATATAGTTATATATGATAAGAGAAACCTATCCCTTTAAAATATATTGTTGTTTTTAATTATTTTTAGTGAAATGATTCCTTTTTTGTTAAATTTAAATCTATATTGCCACGTGATAAATTAGGGAAGACAAAAATTTCAGGATGAGACAGCAATTTATTTAAAACAAGAACAAACTATGAAGGATAAACAAAAGATAAGAAAAGAAGGGAAGTTTACAGAATAGCAAAATATAAACATAAAAATCATACTATGTTAATAAAATAATAAATACTATTTTTAGCGTGACTCAATCAAATAGGAAAATAACGATTAGAACAAAAGGCTATTGTTAATTGTTACGGCTATTAAACACGAAATATCGTTTATCAACATTGTCTGGTTTGTTATCAAATGGTCATCAATACCATGTGTTGTGTCATTATTGTGTGTGGTTCTCTTTCTTTTTTATCTCATATCACGTTGTGTCGATATATGTATTATATATATAAAATTAAAGGATTTAAAAGCACGAATGTTTCTTTTATACATAATACAAACTTCTACTGTCCTTACTGCGATGAAAAAATATATTGGGAGGGCTTAGCTCATCAGTGGTGAATCCTCCCAGCGGTTTCGCCAATTTAATCCACCAGACCGCTTCTAAGAGCTCTAATACTGTATTGGACGATTCTGCTTCTATACGCAGCACTGAAGGATGGAATCTCAGAAATGGTTTTCAAGAAAACTATGGACATAAGGTTATAGGACAGTAGAATTACATTCAAATATTTGCATCGAGCAATGCTCTTCCGCAAACAATAAAGACAAGGCCAGTTAGGCATAAATTAACACAAAGCAATAACGCGCCATCTATACATATAAAATGAAAGAATTTAAAAGCACGAATGTTTCTTTTATACATAATACAAACTTCTACATATGTATTATATGTATCTGCTTAGTGAATAGAGTATTCCATACTTAAACCAGTTAATAACAAAAAGACCTATATAGGATTGAATAAAAATATTTATTTGACAATATTTCGGTTGACTGAACGACAGGCATTACATTTCTGTATAAACCAAATTTTATACAAAATATTTATACAAAAATGTGTCAAGCCATTATAAGGTATTTATTTTATATAAACAAACTCAGCGGCACTTAGGATCTAAATCCACTAAAGACACTATGTGAGTCTGAGTTTGTTTATACAAAATAAATACGTTTTAATGTCTTGACAAAGGTTGGTGTTCAGCCAACCGAAATATTGGTAGATATACACGTGTATATCTTGTGTATACACTTGTATAGCTTTTTTATTCAATATAATACATGCCTTTTTATTATCTAATATATATATATATGTTATATTAAAATATTATTTTATTTAAAATTATATTTCATAGATTTAAATACTCTGCTAAATCGACCGCCAGAGGTCACGCTTCCCCTATAAAAACACAAAGTTGTTATTTCCCGATAGCCGGCTCAAACTTTGTACATTATGTAAATAAGTTATTCATTTTATTTTATTCTTACGCCTTAAGCCAGGCAGTACTTATATCAAACTATGTATTTTATATATTTCTTTAACTAAGTTAAATCACTGATCAAAACCATTTTTATTATTATTCTTTCAAGCTTTTAACCACGACTGCAATACTATAGCATAATCCTCAAATTATTCCAAAATCCAACAGAATATCATTTTTTTATTTATAATATATATATATGTTATAACTAAAGATGAATGAGATTTTCTGCTTGTATTTTGATTGTTGAGGATTGTGATAAAGGTGATGCAGTCGTGGCAATAATAATAATAAAGAAAATGGTTTTCATCAGTAATTTCTTTAATTAAACTAAGGAATGTATAAAAGACATAATTTGGTCAAAGTACTGCCTGGCATAAGGAGTAAGAATAAAAAAATTGAATAACTTATTTACATAATGTACAAAGATTTGAGCCGGCCAGCGGGAAAGAGAAAATATCTTTATTTTACGGGGCTGCTAACCAAAATGAATGATTTTTGAGCCCCATGGCCAGCGGGAAACAACAAAAATGGGTTTTTATAGGGGAAGCGTGACCCCTGGCGGTCGATTTAACAGAATATTTGAATCTATGATATATAATTTTAAATAGAATAATATTTTAATATAACATATATATAATAATAAAGAAATTAAATAATTACGGAATTTTAAATAAATAATAATATTCGTATTTATTAAATAAGAGAGACCCCCCTCTATGTTAAAACTATATAATTCTTCAAAATCACACACCGTTAAAAATGAAGTTTTACTCGAATTAATGATGTTGTTTGGAGATTGTTTTTTTTAACTTCCAATTAACGCTAAACTAAATCTGCATGTCAAATCCATATGGATTTTCACCATTTTAAATATTTAAATTCAAAACGATTTTTAAAATATCAGACGATTATGAATATTTGAGGGTGTCTTCTGTTTAAATTTATTGGTATTTTACTGTCCTATAATGTTCACCTTAAATAGGCAATTTAAATTATTTATTATTTCGATATGTAAAATAAGAATTTAAAAGAACACGATAAACCAATCTATAAATAATATAGTATACGAGCCATAATTTAAATTTTTAAATAGAAAAAGGTGAACAAATTCTTTTGATATTTTATTTTTGATGCTTATTTTCGAGTAAATTTTATTTGATGCGCTTATTTATTTTTCTTTTGGATTAAGAAAAGTGAAATAATTTTACTTTAATGTTATTTTAAAAAGTGTCTACGTTTTTTAAAATATATTCTTTTTATTTTGATTTTTGTGTGTAATATATATTAATTTAAAGGTCATTTGAAACGAATTGTAAAAACCCTAGATTTGAAATATAATACTTTGCTTTATTTATATTTATTTTTTTACGAATATATATATATTTTTTCTAATTAAAATTGGCAATTACAACGATATTTATTTATTACCAGTTACAAACAAGACACGCTATATCCGATCTGGATAATTGCGCGTGAAACTATTTACAATAATTGTAGTAGAGTAGGTAACAGAATTATCAAAAAGAAAATAAACAATTAAGAGAAAGAGCATTGAATAAACATATACATTAAACAAATAAGCAACAACATAAGCAGATAGAAGAAACCCCAAGGTAGTTATTTACAGTATGTTAAGCAATGATGGAAGTTGATGAAGTTATCTGTAATAATTAGTATCGTGGAGAGAGAAAGTTGATCATGTGGAGTTATTTACAATGCGTTATATTCTAAAGTAACTTATTAATTATTTACATTGATGTAAATCAAGTCGCATAGTAGTGTAGTTCCTCCATATTAAAGTTATACACATTCACATAAAAATTATATATACTAACGAAATTTATGACTTAAAATGACACTTGAAGTTACACCGCATGAGTTTCTTTTAATTCATGCGGTGTAACTTCAAGTGTCGTTTTACAATCACAGGCCGCAGTGTATTATATCGTATGACTTAAAATGTGAAAATAAAATGCGATATTTTTTATTAAATAATACATTAACCAAATTCAATAATTGACGTGAAAAAGCCTTTAATTTAATTTAATTATTATTTATATACATAAAAATAAGTTAATTAATATAGCTTTGTCTAATTTATTCAATTATTTATTTTTTATTAATATTAAATATTTATTTTATTTAATGATATCTATATATAGTTAGATATTTTGAAAAAGAGAAATGAGAAATATTCTTTATTTAATTATATAAGACAGACATTAAAATGAGATAAAATAAACTGCATGTAGCTCTCTTATACAACAAAAAGCTTTATTAAGACCTTTTAGTTTTATACAGAATCTCCAAATAGAAGAGGTTATCGTTTTTAAAATAGAGCAATCCATAAATAAATATCTAAATAAAAAGGCATATTTTGGATCAAAATATCGCTTATTTTACCAATATTTCAGTTGGCTGAACGCCAACCTTTATCAAGGTATTATAACATATTGACACACATTAATATGTGAAGAAAAAGGCATCTCCTTATCGTGCAACTAAAAGTTGCTGATGGCTTACGCCATCTATCGGAATAAATATCAACTATTCTCGTTGATTCTCGTTATAACATTAATATGTTATAATACCTTGAAAAAGGTTGGCGTTCAGCCAACTGAAATATTAGTAAAATAAATGATATTTTAATCCAAAATATGCCTTTTTATTTAAAGAAGAGAAAATATACAGGAATAACAGTAATAGTAACAATAATCAATCAACCTACAAACAACAACAACAATAAAACTTTATTAAGACCTTTTAGTCTTATACAGATTCTCCAAGTAGAAGATGGTATATACAGGAATAACAGTAATAATAACAATAATCAGCAATGTAATTTACAATGTATCAAATAAAAGGAAAAAAGAAAGAAAAGGCTTGACATAAACTTATATATACAAGTAATCGAGAACAAACAGTGTTACTTTTCTAAAAGAAAAAACAATAATTTGTATAGTAGCCTATTTAATTTATAAACACTAAAAAAACATTATATTTTAATACCTTTAATTAAGTAATTTAACTCTCAAACAGGAATGCCATAAAATAATTTTATCAGTTCTCAAATTTAAAGATAAAAAAAAAGCAAATAAAACACTTCTCAAATAGGAACATTAAAAGAACCCATTTGGTATGATGACCCTATTTATTTACAGAAATGGTATATTTAACACATTTACCCCTTTTTCACTATTTGATAAAAAATATATTTTTTAACGTTAGTTTATTTTGGCGCCTATTTTTTAAAGTCTCGTCTGCTACATTTTGTGTGCAAAGAAATACAATTTAGTATGATTAATATTTGTAAATTTTTTGGATTATATATTATTTTCTCTCTTTTTAATGTTTTCTTTCTCTTATTCTAATAAATATATTTATTTATTTAAATTCTTTTTTTGTATTTGGAAGAATTGAATAAATGTTAACTATATCTAATTTAATTCTTTCTAAAATGATTTTTTTTTGTTTTTTATAATATAAGACCGTTTTCAGATTTTAATATTCTGAATATATTAATACTTTTTAAATTATTTTTTATTAAAAGTATAGTAAAATAATGGTATAGAGAGAAAGATGGTTTAAAATATACAGTACATAAAATGGATATTTATTGGCAAATCCTCATTTTCATAATTTATTCCGCAAATATGTAAATAGTTATATGTATATATTCTCTTTTTAGCCATTGTACCTGCATTATAGTGCCAAGTTTGATGCTGTAATCACGCCTGTAGAAGGGTTTTTTTGCCCGAAAGCTTGCTTTGATATATTTCTATTAAAAGAAACTCTTCTTCTTTTATTTCGTTTTTTTCGTCTAAATAATGGATATTATTGGTGACTGTTTTTACTGTAAATGCACCACATGTCTATATATTAAGAAAAAGGCATCTCCTTATCGTGCAACTGAAAGTTGCTGATGGCTGGCGCCATCTATCGGAATAAATATCAACTATTCTCGTTGATTTTTAATTATTCCAGAATATTTGGCCAATTCTGGAATAATTAAAAATCAACGAGAATAGTTGATATTTATTCCGATAGATGGCGCCAGCCATCAGCAACTTTCAGTTGCACGATAAGGAGATGCCTTTTTTTTAATTTATGCACCTTATCCCAGTACAATGTTACATTTGTGCTATTTTTCACAATGTCTATATATGTAGAAAATAGTTAGACCTTTGCAGTTACAAATGTACCAGAGTTCCTTTTGGTTACTTGTACTCACTGGTGGGGTTGGACTTTTGCAAGAATCGGAGGCTATTAAAGCAACTATTTATTACGAGCAAAAAAAGTACCCAATATACGGGATTCTTTCCCCGGTCGTTGCTGTCGGAAATCGACTCTTACACAACTCCGCCCTTGCCGGTCCCAAGCCCGGATAAAAAAGGAGGAGGGGGAGCAGTAACAAGCTCCCTAAAAAACCTAGGCTCAGCTGGCCCGGCTGATAGTACCCTGTAAGGTCTCCTAATCCAGGAATAGCAGCGTTTGTACTCCATGTTAGGAGCGGCTGCACATGGCATCTGTTCCTCATGTCAGAGGCGGCCATTTATTTTGGAGCTAAGTCAGTGGCCTGCTACTGAGTAGTGCTCCCAGTCTTAATGACAAAGGCAGTCTCATTCTACTTCATCCAGTGTGGAGATAAGAAAGAAGAAGAAGACTTTTACACTAGTCACCGTAGTGAAGGCAGTTCATCAACCACCAAAAAGACTGGACTATGAGGCTTCCCGAAAATCCAAGAAATGGCCAGTTTCAAGCCAAATTGTTTTTTTCCGCTAGATGAGGCTCTGTCATCTGAAAAAATGCCAATTTGAGTATCCAAAATAAACCCAGTTTATTCTTTCTCATATCACTACCACAACTTTTTATTAGACGAAAAACATGGTGAAGGAAGACAAGTTTCTTTTATTGATGCATAGGTGCAAGCTTTCGGGTAAAAACCCTTCAACAGGCGAACAATGAAGTGCGACTTATAAGTGCATCAATAAAAGAAACTTGTCTTCCTTCACCATGTTTTTCGTCTAATTTCAAATCAGGAAGAATTCTCTATCTATATTTATAACTTTTTATCCTCTTACTTTTTCTTACCTTTTACTTCTCATATACCTTTTTTTAATTCAAGTTTATAATACAATATAATATAATGCGGCTTATGATTGTAAAACGACATTTGAAAATTATCCCGCATGTGTTTCTTTTCAACGAAAAATCAAAATTTATTTTAAAGAGAAATAACGATTATTTCTAACCTTAGGGATGAAGTATGAAAGGATGATTTGTGAAGAATAATGATGAACGGAAAAATTTCCCATCCCTGAACAGTTTTATTTTTCTGTTTATCATTTCCCTTCACAATTCATCTTTTCATATCTCATCCCTAAGGTTAGAAATAATCGTTATTTCTCTTTAAAATAAATTTTGATTTTTCGTTGAAAAGAAACACTTGCGGGATAATTTTCAAATGTCAAGTTTATATTGTAGCAAAATATTTATTACTAGACGAAAGGCCCGGGCAACGCCCGGGTTTTACCCGAGTGCGAATATATTTTAAAAACGTTTTAATCTTCATCTAGATCTTCATCTTGTCTACACCTTGTATACATCTTGCTTCCTAGGGTTGCCTAGAGTGGCCGCTATAGACAGGGTGGTCTGTATAGACAGGTGGATGTATCACACAGCTGTAGAGTGGTCGCTATAGACAGGGTGGTCTGTATAGACAGGTGTATGTATCACACTGCTGATAACAGGGTTGCCTAAAGTGACCGCTATAGACAGGGTGGTCTGTATAGACAGGTGGATGTAACACACTGCTGATAACAGGGTTGTCTAGAATGGCCGCTATAGACAGGTGTATGTATCGCACAGCTGATAACAGGGTTGTCTAGAGGGGGGCGGGCAGGGAGGTCACGTGTTTGCTGGCAGCCAATGGGCGCGCATTCTATCCGTGAGCTTCAGACAAACAGACAAACAGACAGAATAAGGCAAATATATAAGTAGATTTTGTGAACAGATTATTAATTTTGATGTTTATTTTTTGCTACGTTCTGTTAATTTCTCTCTTATTGCTTCTCTGGTATTTTATAAATGTTGAATTTTGCTTGACTTGAATAAATTGCCTTATCATCCTGAAGTTTATCTTTCCTTATCTTCTACGTGGCATTTTGGTGGAGAGATGCTGGGTAGTTTAGTGAAGACAAACTGAAGATCGCCGAGAAGACCTTGAAGTCATGGGTGCTGTGGTCTATATTTTTCAGTTACTGACTCCAGAATTCTCTCCTCCCCCGTGTCAAAGTCAAGACTTCCCTCAAAGAAGACGATGTCCCTATATTAGGGAAGACAAACTGAAGATCTCCGAGAAGACCTTGAGGTCATGGGTGCTGTGGTCTATATTTTTTAGTTACTGACTCCAGAATTCCTCCCCCGTGTCAAAGTCAAGACTTCCCTCAAAGAAGACGATGTCCCTATATTAGGGAAGACAAACTGATGCTTGCCGAGAAGACCTTGAGGCTATGGGTGCTGTGATCTACATTTTCAGTTACTGACTCCAGGATTCCACCGCCGTGTCAAAGCCAAGATTTCCCTCAAAGAAGACGATGTCCCTATATTAGGGAAGACAAACTGAAGATCTCCGAGAAGACCTTGAGGTCATGGGTGCTGTGGTCTATATTTTTCAGTTACTGTGACTCCAAGATTCCACCGCCGTGTCAAAGCCAAGATTTCCCTTAAAGAAGACGATGTCTCTATATTAGGGAAGACAAACTGAAGATCGCCGAGAAGACCTTGAGGTCATGGGTGCTGTGATCTACATTTTCAACTACTGACTCCAGGATTCTACCGCCCTGTCAAAGCCAAGACTTCTATCAAAGAAGACGATGTCCCAATAGATGATTTGTCTTTTCTAATTTTCTAAATGAAATTTTTCTAAAAAACTTTATTTTTTCTACAGGAGCTAAGTAATATACTGTTTTTTACAAAATATTTCCTCACAATGAATTTTTTTATTATTTTAAATTGCAAGCTTTCAAGTGATAATTGCTCTTCAACTTCAAATGAAAAACGATTATCGCTTGAATTATCGTCCAAATTTTATAATACTAAATTTGTTACAAACCACGGAAATATCTTTTTTTTTTAATGGAATAAAAAAGTTGTTTTTGTGGTATTGAGGAACAAACCTCAAGACATCTACTGAACGAATGCTCAGCATTCAAAGATTATAGAATGAAGAATAAACTAAAGATTTGTGAAATTAACGATTTGATTTCCGATAAAAACTCATATTTAAAGTTCAATTCACATTTTGTAAATACATTCTAAACTTTCTACAAAATCTGGATCTCTAGTGTTTTCATGTGTTGAATAATGTAAATAACTTATATAAATAAACTTTTCTCCTTATTTGGCGCAAGTATCCCTTGCGGGATATAGCGCTTTGATAATAAAATAATTGTAATTGTAATTAAAAGCTAGCAATTTAAAATTAAAAGGAACTCATTGTGAGGATATATTTTGTAATTTTTAAATTTTTAGACAAATTCATCCTGAATATAAATACTGTATGTAAAGTATTTTTATTCTTATTGCCATCTATTTTCATATAGCTGCAGAATTGAATTTCAAATTTTAAAATCTTGAGTGTCTCTTTGATCCAAAATTCAAGTCTTGATTGAGTTAGGTCTTAGTTCTTAGTAGTGTTACTTGTTGTAGTTTGTACTTATGATAGATCGGTCTTTGTTTAAATGTGTTCTGGTCTTAAACCTGGTTATTGGTCTGTGTTAAATGTTGTTTGGTCTTAAACCCGGTTATTATAATTGGTATGTGTTGATTGTTGTTTGGTCTTAAAACCCGGTTGTTATAATCGGTCTGTGTTAAATGTTGTTTGGTCTTAAACCCGGTTGTTATAATCGGTCTGTGTTAAACGTTGTTTGGTCTTAAACCCGGTTGTTATAATTGGTCTGTGTTAAATGTTGTTTGGTCTTAAAACCGGTTGTTATAATTGGTCTGTGTTAAATGTGGTCTGGTCTTTAACCCGGTTGTTATAATTGGTCTGTGTTAAATGTTGTTTGTTCTTAAACCCGGTTATTATAATTGGTCTGTGTTAAATGTGGTTTGGTCTTAAACCTGGTTATTGGTCTGTGTTAAATGTTGTTTGGTCTTAAACCCGGTTGTTGGTCTGTGTTATATGTGGTCTGGTCTTAAATCCGGTTTTTATAATTGGTATGTGTTAAATGTTGTTTGGTCTTAAAACCTGTTGTTATAATTTGTCTGTGTTAAATGTGGTTTGGTCTTAAACCTGGTTATTGGTCTGTGTTAAATGTTGTTTGGTCTTAAACCCGGTTGTTGGTCTGTGTTATATGTGGTCTGGTCTTAAATCCGGTTTTTATAATTGGTCTGTGTTAAATGTTGTTTGGTCTTAAAACCGGTTGTTATAATTTGTCTGTGTTAAATGTTGTTTGGTCTTTAACCCGGTTGTTATAATTGGTCTATGTTCAATGTTGTTTGGTCTTAAACCCGGTTGTTATAATTGGTCTGTGTTAAATGTTGTTTGGTCTTAAACCTGGTTATTGGTCTGTATTAAATGTGGTCTGGTCTTAAACCCGGTTGTTATAATTGGTCTGTGTTAAATATGGTTTGGTCTTAAACCCGGTTGTTATAATTGGTCTGTGTTAAATGTTGTTTGGTCTTAAACGCGGTTGTTATAATTGGTCTGTGTTAAATGTTATTTGGTCTTAAACCCGGTTGTTATATTCAGTCTGTGTTGAATGTTATTTGGTCTTAAAACCGGTTGTTATAATTGATCTGTGTTAAATGTGGTCTGGTCTTAAGCCCGGTTGTTATAATTGGTATGTGTCAAATGTGGTCTGGTCTTAAATCCGGTTTTTATAATTGGTATGTGTTAAATGTGGTCTGGTATTAAACCCGGTTGTTATAATTGGTCTGTTTTAAATGTTGTTTGGTCTTAAAACCGGTTGTTATAATTGATCTGTGTTAAATGTGGTCTGCTCTTTAACCCGGTTGTTATAATTGGTCTGTGTTAAATGTTGTTTGGTCTTAAAACCGGTTGTTATAATTGGTCTGTGTTAAATGTTGTTTGGTCTTGAACCCGGTTGTTATAATTGGTCTGTGTTAAATATGGTCTGGTCTTAAACCCGGTTGTTATAATTGGTCTGTGTTAAATGTTGTTTGGTATTAAACCCGGTTGTTATAATTGGTCTTTGTTGAATGTGGTCTGGTCTTAAACCCGGTTGTTATAATTGGTCTTTGTTTAAATGTGGTCTGGTCTTAAACCCGATTATTGGTCTGTGTTAAATGTTGTTTGTTCTTAAACCCGGTTATTGGTCTGTGTTATATGTGGTCTGGTCTTAAACCCGATTATTGGTCTGTGTTAAATGTTGTTTGTTCTTAAACCCGGTTATTGGTCTGTGTTAAAGGTTGTTTGGTCTTAAACCTGGTTATTGGTCTGTGTTAAATGTTGTTTGGTCTTGAATCCGCTAATGTATGGATAAACTGTGATAAACATACGCAGTTTGGTCTTGAATCCGTTAATTATATTGAAACTGTAGATGTTAAACATATGCAGTTTGGTCTTGAATCCGCTAATATATGGATAAACTGTGATAAACATACGCAGTTTGGTCTTGATTCCGTTAATTATATTGAAACTGTAGATGTTAAACATAGGCAGTTTGGTCTTGAATCCGATAGGTGTTATATCGTTGATAATCAAATATATAATACAATATAATGCGGTTTATGATTGTAAAACGAAATTTAAAAATTAACTTTATATAATACTAGACGGGTGACCCGGGCTTCGCCCCGGGATTGACCCGTGTGCATATCTACCCGAGTGATTTAGATAAGATTTTTTTATAATTGTTTGTTATTAGCATTATCTATTTGTTTGCATCAGCATAATTAAATCTTTGATAGAGGGCGCTGTTCGTGAGCTAAGTAGAATAATTTGAATATATAGTTTTAATAATTGATTTATATATATTTTTTAAATAGCCTATCGTCTTCCCCGTATTTTTTACCTATGTATGGAAATTTTGGTTTGAATTAGTGAACTACTGCGAATTTGTATACCGGACATACAAACAAACAAACATACAAACATTGATTTATATATATATAGATTTACAAACGGAAAAATATGTCCAGGGTAACCTAGTGGACATGGCATCTGCCCGGTAAGCGGAACACTATGGGTTCGATTCTCATCCTTGGACACTTTTATTTTTCCGTTTATCATTACTCTTCACAATTCATCTTTTCATACCTCATCTCTAAGGTTAGAAATTATCGTTATTTCTCCTTAAAATAAATTACGAGTTTTCCTTCAAAAGAAACATTTGCCGTAAAATTTGTTAAATGTCGTTTTACAATCAAATATATATTAATTTATTTTAAAAAGGTAAATTACCAGATTTTCTCAGAGAATTGTTTTTACAAATTTTGAGTCGAAGTTATTAAAACTTGTTTAAAATGAAGATTTCTAGCACTTTTGTTGATGAATAACTGCGATATGGAAATTCACTAAACAGCTGTCTACCTAACTAAAATGGAATTTAATTAATGGGAAATACAATTTTCACCTCCTCGACCTCTTGTTCTAATTGCTAATTAACTCTTGTTGAATAATTAATATATATTTACATACTGTACCTATATACATATATATATATATTTACACACTGTATATATGAAAAATAGGACAAAACTGAATTTGTACTTTGATCAGGTAGATAAATTAAGAAAAAAAGGCATTTCTTGATAGTGCAACTGAGAGTTGCTGATGGCTTGCGCCATCTATCGGAATAAATCGCTGGTTCACCGGTATTGGTCCTGCCGCTACATCAGGCTTCTCATCTGGGAGCCATTTACCATAATCGCCATCCTGGCGTCTACTAAGACGCACATCTATAGGTACTTCCTCGGTGTGGAACTGAGGAGTGAAGACCTTGTCAGGAGGAGGACTCTCTCAAGGTGGGGAAGTCTCTTCCTTGCTGAAGATATTTGTATATATATTCCCCTACACTTTATATGCCCTTTTACTCTTTTATTTTTCCACCTTTGTAAAATTTGATTAAAAGAATCAATAAAATTGTTTAAATTGTCAATTGTCTTTCGGAATAAATATCAACTATTCTCGTTGATTTTCAATTATTCCAGAATTGGTCAAATACCGTATAGAAATGTCTTAATTAATCAAGAAACGGTATTTGGGTAATTCTGGAATAATTAAAAATATCAACGAGAATAGTTGATATTTATTCCGATAGATGGCGCAAGCCATCAGTAACTTTCAGTTACACGATCAGGAAATGCCTTTTTTCTTTACACTGTATATATATATATATATATAGGCGTTATATATTGTGAAAAAAGAGTACAAATGTGATATTGTACTGGGATAAGTTGCATAAATTATGAAAAAAGGCATCTCCTTATCGTGCAACTGAGAGTTGCTGATGGCTTGCGCCCTCTATCGGAATAAATATCAACTATTCTCGTTGATTTTTAACTATTCCAGAATTACCCAAATACCGTTTCTTGATTAATTAAGACATTTCTATACGGTATTTGACCAATTCTGGAATAATTGAAAATCAACGAGAATAGTTGATATTTATTCCGATAGATGGCGCAAGCCATCAGCAACTTTCAGTTGCACGATAAGGAGATACCTTTTTTCATAATTATATATTGTGTTTATATAAAAGGATTATATTGGGGGTAATATATTGTTTTAAAATTTGCAATAGAATTTAAGAAAATAGCATCTCCTGATGTGCAACTAAAATTTCTGATGGCTTGCGCCATCTATCGGAATAAATATCAACTATTTGTTTATTTTTAATTATTCCAGAATTGGGGCCGAATACCCTTTTTAGATTAATCAACAAAGAGTATATATATAACGAATTAAGATATTAAGACGCGAATGTTTCTTTTCACAAATAAAACAAACTTCTACTGTCCTTACTGCGATGAAAATAAATATTGGAAGGGCTTGGCTCATCAGTGGTGAACCCTCCCAGCGGTTTCGCCAGTTTAATCTACCATACTGCTGTTATATTTCATTTATCGATCTTCCTTTTATAGTGATACTGATGATAGACTCTTGAAATGGGTGTTCTAGATTAACTATGGACATAAGCTTTGAGGACAGTAAAAATATATTAATACAGTTAAACCTGTTTATAGCGCCACCCTCTTGGGACTCACCAAAATAGGGTGCTATAGAGAGAGGGTGCTATAGACAGGTTACTTTTAATGTAAATCGCATCGTACTACGTGTTTAAAATATGGCGCTATAGAGAGGGAAGCGCTAATTAGAGGGGGCTCTATAGACAGGTTTAACTCTATATAATATGCTTCGAACTCTTCCGCAAACTTCAGTACAAAGGGTTTGTATTAATAAACACTCGGTTGTGCTCCCGTTCCCATTATAATTAAGTGTCGTTTTAATTTGCGCAAATATATTACCAGTTCTCGAACCAGCAATCTTCTGCAATGGTAATCTGAAGTGTTAACTATTAGACAGACAAACTATGTATATATAACTATATAGCTCTTTAAAGCTCAAATACTGTATTGAATCATTCTGCTTTTATATGTAAACACTGGAATCTTAGAAATGGTATTTAAGCAAACTATGGACATAAGCTTTTAGGGGACAGTATAGAATTACATTTAAATTACATTTAAAGAGTATTTAACCGATTAGGATAATTAAAATTCAGTGATTAGTTGATTTCCATGTAAATTAATTGCCGTGTCATCCTGAAGTTTGTCTTTCCTAATTTTCCACGTGAGACAATATTATTGAGAAAATAGATATTCAAAATATGTAATAGATAGCCTTTATCTATTCATTTAGATAGCTAATTTTGTTGGGGGTCGGTGGAAGGATGGTCTAAACCGTTGGTTTACGACCGCTACGACCCCGGTTCGAATCCCACATTGGTCACTTTTTTTCCTTATTGAAAAAAAAATGCTTCAATGGCCCCCGATTCTTACAAAAGTCCAACCCTATCAAGCGAGTACAAGTAACCAAATGGGGCTTTGGTACATTTGTAAGTGCAAAATCGAACTGGTTTTCACATGTGTAGACATGTGATTCACTTACAGTAAAAGTAGTCGCTAACTTCTACCCACCATGATTATCATGGCCTGTACCACGTGTATTAGAGGTAATAATTAAAAATATATATATATTTTTGTGACCAAAATTAGTTTGTTAATCACACCAAATTAATAGTTAATCTCTAATAAGTACATGGATTATAACGCTTCTAAGTGATTAAGTATTTCATTAGGTATTCATAAATAGAAGGTTAAATCTACCAGAACAAATTTGATCTATACAAGGAAGTTTCTCTGTGATATTTCTTTTTTTTATTTTTGACCATAGTTATTATCGTCTTTTTTTGTTGTTGTTCAATTCATTTTGTAAATACATTCTAAACTTTCTACAAAATCGAGATTTCTAATGTTTTTATGCGTTGAATAATGTAAATAACTTATTTAAATAAACTTTTCTCCTTGTTTGGTGCAAGTATCCCTTGCGGGATATAGCGCTTTGGAAATAAAATAATTGTAATTAGATTGTTGTTGCTGTTGTTGTATTGGTAATGTATATAGACTTTACGGATAATAAATGTAATGAATATTAATTGTGTGATTTAGATCTAATTATTATTAGCATAATCTGTGTCGAACTCAAATAGTGTGTGAAAGTAACCAAACGGGGCTCTGGCACACTTGTAAGTGCAAAATTCTAACTGCTTTTACGTGTGTAGACATGTAAAGGACAATGTGTGTAGAACGTTAAATCTACCAGAACAAATTTGGTCTATACAAGCAAGTTTCTCTGTGATATTTATTTTTTAATTTTTTACCATAGCTATTATAGTTTTTTGTTGTTGTTGTTGTATTGGTAATGTATATAGGCTTTACGGATAATAAATGTAATGAATATTAATTGTGATTTAGATGTAATTATTATTTGCATAATCTGTGTCGAACTCAAATAGTGTGTGCAAGTAACCAAACGGGGCTCTGGCACCCTTTTAAGTGCAAAATTCTAACTGCTTTCTACGTGTAAAGAACAATATGTGTAGAAGGTTAAATCTACCAGAACAAATTTGGTCTATACAAGGAAGTTTCTCTGTGATATTTCTTTTTTTATTTTTGACCATAATTATTATAGTTTTTTGTTGTTGTTGTTGTATTGGTAATGTATATAGTATTTACGGATAATAAATGTAATGAATATTAATTGATTTAGATGTATTATTATTATTATCATAATATATTTCTAACCCAACCAGTGAGTGCAAGTAACCAAACGGAACTCTGGCACATTTGTAAGTGCAAAATTCTTACTGCTTTTTACATGTGTAGACATGCATGTAGACATCAACTTTCGATTATTGTTTGAAGTTGTCGTATTTTATTTTTCAATACTCTGTGTGAAAGCTAGATTTTGAATAGGAACTAACCGGTAGGTGGTTGCAGGTTGATTAACCTAAAAAGGTTTTGTTTGGTATTCCTACTTCTTTTCTTTTCTTGCTTAATGCAATAAATAATTATTTTGTTGCTTTAAAGAGAGTTGTAATTATTTAAAATACTACAGAAGTTTATATGTTAATTTTATAATTATTCTTATTTTTTAATTCATAGAAGCATTTTTCTGGCAGACATATTCAAATTTTTTATCATCATCATTTTTGTATTATTATTTTTTTCTTTGTTAGTTATCAAATCATTTGCAATTGTAGTTTCTTTTTTTGTTTTGTTGTGTTCCTTTTTAAGCAATAAAATATATATAGAACTAAAGTGTAATATTTAATTAAAGCATATGGAACCAACATCGATTAATTTTCAAAACAAAACAAAATCATAAACTTATACAAATTTCACTTTTTAAAACTATTCCCATAACTATGTTGTAAGATTACAAACTCAGAAGGAGCTTCTTCTATAGAACATGTTTATTTTTCTAGCTTTCGAATGACATCTTCTTCAACGGGCGTCAAGACAAGTTGTGATGTGAGATGTGTGTAATGTACATCTATATAATTGCACCCATCTCACCTTGTCTTTACACCCGTTGAAAAAGATATCGTTCGAAAGCTATCGAAATAAACATGTTCTATAAAAGAAACTCCTTTTATATTTATAATATTTTTTGTTGTTGTTGTTGTTGTTCACTTCTTTATCTCTTTCTTACTTTGCTTCTTGGATCCTGCAGTCGAGTCTTTTGTAAGACTTTGGGTCTTAATGGGGGCTTTTGTTGTTATGTTGTATATATGTATGTGTATGTATATATCATACTTACATAATCTTTCTTTTTCTTCTTCTGTATATTCCCCACTTTCACAGGCCTATCTCTCTTGTAATCTCGAAGAGAATCCTCTATAAGACCAGTGTGTCTTAATAAAGGCTTTTGTGTGTGTGTGTGTGTGTGTGTGTGTGAGTTTATAATCTTACAATATGTGTAGACATGTGATGCGCTTACAGTAAAAATCAGTCGACAACTAATACCCTTCATGATTAGCATGGCTTGTACCATGTGTACTAGGGAGTTAATTTTAAAAATAATTAATATATACTAAAATAAATAGAAATAAAATAGATAGACCCTGAAGGAGTTAAAAAAAACATGGCTCAATTTAACTTCTTGTGGCGTGAAATGAATGATTACATTTTGGATACGCGTGTCAGGAAAATAGTTCATTTGAATTTTCTCAGTTTTTATCATTTGATCCATATAATTGCCCGTTTATTGGTTTAATGATATTTCAATAATTTCTTCTGCGTATAACACTCTCTATTTCCACAGGGGTGTGTTTATAGGGGGTATATCGTATTTAAAATATAGTTAATTATAGTATAGAAAAATATAGTGTAGTGACTATAGTAAATTATAGTAGAGTATATTAAGTATAATGAAATATAGTGATATATAGTAAAGTATAGTAAGTTAAAGTGTATATTGTTACATCAATTTTAATGCGCCCTACATTTATTCAAAATATTCTATGATATTTAATATTTATTTGAAACAGAATATTTAGATTATCATCATTCCTTTGTATAGTTTCATTCCTTTTGTAATATTTATTGTACATATATGTTGATTGGTTATTGGAGCGAGAGAGGACCTAGAGGAAGACGGCGGATCACGACCTACGAGGAAGACCACAAATAAATAAACACAATAACGTTGAAAGGTAATTTATTTTTATTTACTTTTATTTATTTGCTTTGAATATGGAAACCCGCTCGGTGTATAATACCAAGAAGGAAGAAACCAAGGTCGACGACCCTGCAAAGCTGAAACTTGGTGAAACAATATTTTATAGTGTTATATTATAGAGTACAGTACAGTAAATTATAGTATAATATATAATAAATTATAATCTGGTTAGTTATAGTTTTAAAAAACCCTACCGGATTCAAATTTTATTCATTGCAGAATATTTTATCGATGGTCGCTAAACAAGGTGATCGTTAAGGGATATGGTCGCTAAACAAGGTGGTCGTTAAAGGAGATTGTCACTATACAAGGTGGTCGTTTAGGGAGGTGGTCGCTAAACAAGGTGGTCGTTAAACAAGGTGTTCGTTAAGGGAGGTGGTCGCTAAACAAGGTGGTCGTTAAAGGAGATTTTTGCTAAACAAGGTGGTCGTTAATGAAGATTGTCGCTAAACAAGATGGTCAATAAGTGAGGTGGTCGCTTATCAGAGGTGTCGTTCACGGGAACGGTCAATGTAAAGAAAGACTCGGCAACATTCAGAAAGGGAAAACCACTTTACTTTTCAGTAATTTTATTTAAATAGCGTCTCTTATGTGTTGGAGAGAAAAACAACTTCCAAACATTCCTGGAAAAGTTGAAGAAGTAATCCAGTTTCTAACTCTCTCCATTTTTTGTCAAACTTTGTAATTGTCTAAGCTTTCAGTTGGGAGAAGAATACGTGAGGATAAGTGGAGTTGAAATATTGTTTTCGTTTTGTGTGTGGGCTCTTTTTTTACGTCGAAATTGAAAGTGTTTTTTAAATGGTGTATTTACTTGTAGGGGGTCGGTAGAAGGGTGGTTTAAACCTTTGGTTTTCTACCCCTACGACCCGGGATTGAATCCCGTATTTGGCACTCTTTTTTCTAATTAAAAAAAAATATTGGGTTCAAAGGCCTTTAATTTTTGCAAAAGTCCGACCCTCACCAGTGAGTGTAAGTAACCAAACGGGTCTCTGGCACATTTGTAAGTGCAAATGTCTAACTGCTTTTCACATGTGTAGATATGTGGTGCATTTACAGTAAAAGTAGTCGCTAACATCTACCCACCATGATTATCATGGCCTGTACCAAGTGTACTAGGAAAAGTTGAAAAAAAAACCTAAAAATTCTAACTATATTATGCCCCCCAATATGACTGGGAATATCACACACTATTAAAAAGAGTGAAAAAATATAACAAAGCAAAAAATATATTGTTGATAAAGAATGAACAACAACCTCCACTAGCATGGAAGATTGGAAGAATTTCAAAGGTGTTTCCAGGAGATGACGCTAGAATCAGAGTGGTAGAAGTCAAGACTGCTAATGGGACTTACAGAAGACCTATTGTAAAATTATGTTTGTTACCTATATAATGTTTTTGATGGTCCCCCATCAAGTTGGTGGCGGGAGAATGTTTAATTTAGTTAGAATATTTATGTTTATATAAAGGTTCAATTTAATTTTTCTATGATTGTGTAAATATTCATTGAATTTATCATCATCACCTTTGTTTTTACAAAAATGTTATATGAAAAATAAAGTAATGTAAAAGAACGAAGTGGTTGCCCTCATGTTTACTGATCCAATGTTTTAATAATCTAAGGTTTATGTTGTAAGAAAATTATACATTGAGAAGAATTATACATATATGTTTGGTGTTGGTAGATTTAAGAAAGAAAAATACGACTTGCTAATATCACGCAGCGATGAATGCAACGTATTAATATGCCATTTAATGATTTAATTGTAATGTGGTTCTGCGCTCATACATCGAATCTAAATGTTGTCACAAAACACTCAGATAGGATTTAGTTGCTGATTATAATTGCTCATAACAAAACAACAGGTACAGTAAAAACCCTCTATAACAAACCCCAATGGAACTGAACATGTGGTTTATTATAGCCATGGTTTGTTATAGACATAGTTTACTGTATAGATATAGAATTCTTCCTGATTTGAAATTAAATAAAAAACATGGTGAAGGAAGACGAGTTACTTTTATTGATGCATAGGTGCAAGCTTTCGGGTAAAAACCCTTCAACAGGCGAACAATGAAGCGCGACTTATAATTACTATGGTACAAATGGTAAATATATATATATAAAGGTTTTAAACTATTTATATATGTTAATATTGACGGAAGACCGATTTTGAGTACTCAAATACTCAAAATCGGTCTTCCGTTAATATTAACATATATAAATAGTTTAAAAACTTTCTTTATATATATATATTTACCATTTGTACCATAGTACTTATAAGTCGCGCTTCATTGTTCGCCTGTTGAAGGGTTTTTACCCGAAAGCTTGCACCTATGCATCAATAAAAGAAACTCGTCTTCCTTCACCATGTTTTTCGTCTAATAGTTTACTGTATAATAAAATAAACATGGGGATTATTTCAAGTTCATTATAAGAGAAGGTTCGCTATATTCCAGATTGGTTTAATCAGAGTTTTACTGTATACAATATTTAAAATATACATTCATAGACAAAACTTAAGGAAGTGGGAAGTCTTTAATGTCGACGGTCGTCTGTTTTTTTTTTTTCAAGAGACAGAAGAAATTTTGTTCACACTTGGTTATCTCGTGTGCCTTCAATAAAGGTCACTGTAATTTATTTCAGAGTTATTGTCTGAATTCCGATATACATGCTGAAAGGTACAACTTCCTTAAGTTTTGTCCATGAGTGTATATTGGTTATCTCGTGTGTCTTCAATAAAGGTCACTATAATATCTTTCAGAGTTATTGTCTGAATCCCGATATACATGCTGAAAGTTGCCTTAAGTTTTGTCCATGAGTGTATCTTTCAGAGTTATTGTCTGAATTCCGATATACATGCTAAAAGGTACAACTTCCTTAAGTTTTGTCCATGAGTGTATTTCGACATAAAATTGCTGAAGGTTTATATTCATATAGCAAAAGAAAAACCTCTCCCTTTAATTATGCAATTAAAACGATGCATTAGGTTTATCACTCTAGTAATAACCTTTACTAATGATGATAAATAATGAACCGCAACACCAGTTTTGGAAAATTCAGACAAATCCCCAACCTCTTAACCGTTTCGGGATATTTTTCTATTCACTTGTAACATTTTTACTAGGGTGATAAACATAATGCATTGTTCTGGTGTATAATTAATTAAAGGGAGAGGTGCCTCCTTTTATATATATATATGAGATATGATCCTGTCGACTTTCAATGTGGCAATATGATAATAATGTGGGGAGAGAGAAATAAGGAAACAACAAGTTTGGAAGATGGGACCCAGCAAACCGAGAGAGAGAGGGAGCGCTAGCGGCTGCCACCGCGGAACGACCGTTCGTCCGCCCACCACCCCCCAACTATCCAAAAATAGGTCTGACGGTTCCAAGAAAAGCCCCCTCTGGAATGTGGTCGTTGTGTCCCAAATGACCGTACTTTAGCTGCGTTCTCTCTCTACGTCTCTCTCTCTCTCTGTTCGACTGTAGATTTACTTTATTATTCCTGGAAGAGCATATATTATGACATATATATATAGAAATTATCGAAGTTGGATAATTCGAAGCCCAAAGGGCCAAAAAAAAAAAATCGAAATATTCAAAAATTTTCAAATTAAAAACGTTTTGAATTGTGGGCGGCATGGAATTCTAGGCGGAGTCAGATAACAAATTATTTATTGTAAAATCAACTTTTAATTACATTTATTTGATACAAATTATCAGAAGTTGTATACTACATGTTGATGTTCTTTTTGTTGTGTGTGTAGTGGTCAAATATCATTTCTATATTATAAAATGTTAGATATATGTGTTTGATATATTATAGATAAATATTTACATTTTATATGATTTATGATTTATATTTAGAATGATTGTTTTGAAAATAGAGCAATCCATAGATAAATCTTTAATCAAAAAGGCATATATTGGATCAAAATATCATTTATTTTACCAATATTTCAGTTGGCTGAACGCCAACCTTTATCAAGGTGTGATAACATTTTTATAACACCTTGATAAAGGTTGGCGTTCAGCCAACTGAAATATTGGTAAAATAAATGATATTTTGATCCAATATATGCCTTTTTAATTAAATATTTAGAATTATGTATATTTATTTTATTATATTGATATGACAACAATTAATATGATATTAATGTTAATTTATAAAATTTTAATAAAGTATATTTTATGAGCATTATATATTTATAAGATGAATAATTTAATATTTGAATTAAATAGTTATTAAACAAATTAAAACTTATAATGAAAATATGAAAAGTTAATATTTGGGAGCCGCTACAGAATAAAAGGAAGCAAAAGATAAATATTCAAATTAAAAAGGCTTCGAATTATCCAAGTTCTACTGTTTATGTAAATACATTCTTATACAATAGTAGAACGGACTGGTAATTAAACTGGCGAAACCGCCTTGAGGGCTCACCACCGATGAGCCAGGCCTTCCCAATATATTTATACATCGCATTATAAATTATGTGAAAAAAAACTTTTGTTAAATATCATGGAGCAAATTGAATCAACGTTTAGTTGATTTTTGTTCCACTAGATGGCGCTCTGTCATCTAAAAAGCACATATAAGAGGTCAGGATATGCCTTTTAAAATTATTATTATAAATTATGTAAATATATTTTCAAATCATCAAATAAAATAGGCACAACGAGCCATAAAAAAACAGTATTTTTTATTTAAATAATAAAATATTGTCACGGTAGAGAAGACGAGTATTTCAAAAGCTTAATTAGAAATAATTTATTAATTAAACTTATATATTGCAAAATGTGTCAATTGATTTTTTCAAGTGGTAATTTACAAGCATGGTAAGGGGTGATGACTATGCAAATATTTATGATGATAAACAACAGAATATTCAAAAATAATTATGGTGAGAGACATTGTAAAAACAAAAGCGTAAATAAACTTAACACACAGTTTACACAATGGAGAAATTTAAAAAAAGAAAAGAAGCAGAAGAAGAAGGGAAAGTAACAAACTCAGTAGAAATCTCACAGACAAACCACACTGGTAATTATTGGGTTGTCACATGATCTCTGTCACGTGATCCCAGACGGTTTTCACTTTCCCCATAGAAAGAAAAAACCCCTGTTCCTATAAGGTTTTTCTACTACAACTTCCTCTATATTTTATATCATTCCTATAAGGTTTTTGTAATTCCACTTTTTCTTCCTCTATATATTTTATATCATTCCTATAAAGTTTTTCTACTACAACTTCCTCTATTTTATATCATTCCTATAAAGTTTTTCTACTACAACTTCCTCTATTTTATATCATTCCTATAAAGTTTTTCTACTACAACTTCCTCTATTTTATATCATTCTTATAAAGTTATTCTACTACAACTTCCTCTATTTTATATCATTCTTATAAAGTTATTCTACTACAAAACTTCCTCTATTTTATATCATTCCTATAAAGTTTTTCTACTACAACTTCCTCAATTTTATATCATTCCTATAAGGTTTTTCTACTGCAACTTCCTCTATTTTATATCATTCCTATAAAGGTTTTCTACTACAACTTCCTCTATTTTATATCATTCCTATAAGGTTTTTCTACTACAACTCTCTTCCTCTATATTTTATATCATTCCTATAATGTTTTTCTACTACAACTTCCTCTATTTTATATCATTCCTATAAGGTTTTTCTACTACAACTTCCTCTATTTTATACATTTCTATAAGGTTTTTCTACTACAACTCTCTTCCTCTATATTTTAAATCATTCCTATAATGTTTTTCTACTACAACTTCCTCTATTTTATATCATTCCTATAAGGTTTTTCTACTACAACTTCCTCTATTTTATATCAGAAATTTTAACTCTTTTTGTGACGCGTTTGATTCTTTTTTTAGGAAGATTAATTAAATGAGATGGCTATTTAATCTTGATTTGAAGTTTGACAGAATTGTTCTGGGATGTCTTCTGATGATACTGTTCATATGTTTGGATATGAGAGATTTCAAGGATTAATCTTTCTGACTTGAATTATACTAATAAGTATTTGCATCGAGCAATACTCTTCAGCAAAGAATAACCGCTGAGAGAGTTCACCACTGATGAGCCAAGCCCTCCCATTTTTTTTATCGCAGTAAGGACAGTAGAAGTTTGATATATATTTAAAAGAAACATTCACTTCTAAATGTTTTAATTTGATATATATATATTATAAATAAAATATGAATGAGATTTCCTGCTTGAATTTAGATCATGTTGAAGATTATGGTAATGTAATGCAGTCGTGGTTGAAATCTTTAAAGTATGATAATGAAAAATAGTTTTGATCAGTAATTTAATTGAGTTAAAGGAATATAAATTTAAAAAAACATAATTTGATAAAAGTAATGCCTGGCTTAAGGCGAGTAGAACAAGGTAAAAAAAAGATTATTTACATAATGTACAAAAGGTTTGAGCCGGCCAACGGAAAGAAACAACAAGGAGTTTTTATAGGGGAAGAGTGACCTCTGGCGGTCGATTTAGCGGAGTATTTGAATCTATGAAATTAAAATTTAAAATAAAATAATATTTTAATATAACATATATATGGTGCGTTATTGCCTGATATTTATTTATATCTAAATAACCTTGTTTTTATTGTTTTCTGAAGAGTATTACTCAATGCAAATATTTATATGTAAATCTACTGTTCTAAAAGCTTATGTTCATAGTTTGCTTAAATACCATTTCTGAAATTCCATTCTTCAGTGCTGCGTATATAAGCAGAATTGTTCAATACAGTATTAGAGCTCTTAGAAGCGGTCTGGTAGATTAAATTGGCGAAACCACTGGGAGGGTTCACCACTGATGAGCCAAGCCCTCCCATTATATTACTATTGCACTAAAGATAGTATAAATTTGTTTTATGTAGAAAAGAACATTCGTGTCTTAATGTTTTCACTTTCTATTTCAGGATGATGCGTTATTGCTTTATATTAATTTCTTGATTTGAGTTCTGAGCTGAACACGTATTTCTAATATATTCCTATAGATAGAAAATTTGCCGGGAGTAAAATGATCCATAGAAGCATAGGGGGCCTCTCCCGTCAAAATAGACGTCAAAACCTGACGCCATCTATTGACCGTCACCGCAGGTTTTGACGTTTATTTTGAGGGGAGAGGCGCCCTATGCTTCTATGGATCAATTTCCTCCCGGCAAATTTTCCATTTATATTCTAGCCATAGATTTGGCCCAGCCACCTTGTCAGCAAAACACCTCTTTGGTAGATTGTGAAGATTCCATTATATCCCGTGTGGATCTCATGGAAAAAAGTCCGCCCTAGACTGACGAGGGCCATTAGCCCGAAACCATGGTCCGTAACCATTGACCGTTACCGCAACTAGCGGCCTCGGGTCGGTGACAAAGCCACAACACCAACTTGGCAAACTGATAAGCGTCCACCTAGAGACCATGGTTTCGGGCTAATGGCCCTCGTCAGTCTAGGGCGGACTTTATTCCATGAGATCCACACGGGATATAATGGAATCTTCACAATCTACCAAAGAGGTGTTTTGTTGACAAGGTGGCTGTGCCAAATCTATGGCTAGAATATAAATGGAAAATTTGCCGGGAGGAAATTGATCCATAGAAGCATAGGGCGCCTCTCCCGTCAAAATAAACGTCAAAACCTGCGGTGACGGTCAATAGATGGCGTCAGGTTTTAACGTTTATTTTGACGGGAGAGGCCCCCTATGCTTCTATATATTCCTATATATGCAAATATGGTACATAAATACATTCCAATATTATAACCTCTGTGAAATCTTTAGGACAAAATAATAGAGCCTCCGAGGTTGCGTTTCTTTCTTTAAAACGTTTAATAAAGCTCAAGCTTTCGGGTATGGTAGCCCTTCTACAGGAGCAACGCAATTTTTTTGCGTTGCTCCTGTAGAAGGGCTACCATACCCGAAAGCTTTATTAAACGTTTTAAAGAAAGAAACGCAACCTCGGAGGCTTTATTATTTTGTCCTAAACATAAATACATATCGTTGAATTTAAGGGGCTATTTTTTGACAATAGTTTTTCACAATCATAATTATACAAGAAACATATCGAATACTAAATATTATCATTGGAAAAATCAAATTCGTTAAAATTTATTAATTGTGAAATTTTGATTTGCATAAGTGATTAACCTATTTACATATGTGTTACCAAAAATTCCTTCTCCCAGAAATAGATC